>JBBPBX010016362.1:19771-33752 GCA_038048925.1 Garcialebias charrua
AGCTGTCAGTCAAGTTCACCAGAGCACGGGGGGTGGCTCTGAGGGGAGGGAGCAGAATGCTTTCCCTGTTCAAAATATCCAATGGTTTTGTTCCTAAGCAGAGGCCACGCCTCCAGCAAGAAACGTTTTTCAATGGGAAAAGTCCAGACCCTAGTACGAAGCGAAGTGAAGGACAAGGGTCTGGTTTAAACCAGGCTACATCAGATTAGCCTCCCTGTACTAATTAAGAATTGATGTTAGGGTTTTCTAATACCTATAAAAGCTTTTAATTACAGTTTGTCAATCAACAGTTTTTTTCAGAACTTTACATACACTCATCATTAGCAAGAAAGTCACAATAAAGTAAAGGTTTTCATTTTTATTGCTTTTTTTTTCTTAGATAGAATGACTGTACAACAAAAAAAACTAATACTTTTTGAAAACAAGTAATATCACAAGATTGAAATTATTCTGGACACAAGACTGAAATTATTCTGGAGTTCTCTAATTCACACAGGGTCTTAAGTATACATACAAGCTTTAAATATTTACAGTTGAAACCTGTACATCCGGATTTGGAGGAACTGATCCTCATCCCGGCCGCATCACACTTGGCTGCAAACCGCTCCAGCGAAAGCTGTAGATCACAACCTGATGAAGCCAATAGGACCACATCCTCTGCACAAAACAGAGAAGCGATTCTAAGGCCACCAAAACGGATCCTCTCAACACCTTGGCTGCGCCTAGAAATTCTGTCCATAAAAGTTATGAACAGAATCGGTGACAAAGGGCAACCTTGGCGGAGTCCAACTCTCAAGGCCATGGTCTTGAGCCGGAAAAGGGTAGCATGCCCTCTCCGGGTCGGGGAGGAGGTCCTGCCCCAAGTGGAGGAGTTTAAGTATCTCGGGGTCTTGTTCACGAATGAGGGAAAACTGGAGCGTGAGATCGATAGGCGGATAGGTGCAGCATCCGCAGTGAAGCGGGCGCTGTACCGGTCTGTCGTGGTGAAGAGAGAGCTGAGTCGAAAGGCAAAGCTCTCAATTTACCGATCGATCTACGTTCCCACCCTCATCTATGGTCATGAGCTTTGGGTTGTGACCGAAAGAACGAGATCTCGGATACAAGCGGCTGAAATGAGTTTTCTCCGCAGGGTGTCTGGACTCTCCCTTAGAGATAGGGTGAGAAGCTCAGTCATCCGGGAGGGACTCGGAGTAGAGCCGCTGCTTCTCCACATCGAGAGGAGCCAGTTGAGGTGGCTCGGGCATCTGGTTAGGATGCCTCCTGGACGCCTCCCTGGTGAGGTGTTCCGGGCATGTCCCACCGGGAGGAGACCCAGAGGAAGACCCAGGACACGCTGGAGGGACTATGTTTCTCGGCTGGCCTGGGAACGCCTTGGGATTCCCCCAGAGGAGCTGCTTCAAGTGGCTGGGGAGAGGGAAGTCTGGGCCTCCCTACTTAGGCTGCTACCCCCGCGACCCGACCCCAGATAAGCGGAAGAAATGGATGGATGGATGGATGGATGGACCTGTACATCCCTCAGTTCCTTCTATACATTTATATACTTCCTCATTAGACAACTTCTGATACTGCTAAAATAAGAAAAAAATACTGATTTCCACCATACTCTGTGCAATCTTGTTTGATAACCTAAAGCATTTTTTTTCCAGTTTAAACATCCCACCAGGCCCTGGACAATGTAAAACTGAATCTACTTTGATCAGTGCCCTGAAATGACTTCTGTTGTGACTTGGCGCTATATAAATAAACTGAACTGAATTGAATTGAAATGTGCAAGTTTTGGGGCAGTACGGTGACGCAACTGGTAGAGCTGCTGCCTCTCAGCGAGAAGGTTGCTGGTTCAAATCCTGGTCCGGGGGCCTTTCTGGGTGGAGTTTGCATGTTCTCTCCGTGCATGTGTGGGTTTTCTCCGGGTAGTCCGAATTCCTCCCACAGACCAAAAACCTGCATGTTAGGCTGATTGGTAACTCTAAATTGTCCCTAGGTGTGAGTGAGAGAGTGAATGGTTGTTTGTCTGTATGTGTCCCTGTGATGGACTTGTGACCCATCCAGGGTGCACCCTGCCCCTCGCAATGTGATTGCTGGACATGCGACCAAGTGACCCAAAATGGAAGAAGTGGGTAAAAGGTAATGGATGGATGGATGTGCAAGTTTGTAAAACGTCAGAATAAGAATTATGATATCTGAAAGTCCATCTGGTGAACTTGTAAATGGATGTTCTGAGTTTAAAGAGACCACCATTAAGAAGTGTTTTTTTTATGACTTCAGTACTACGGCGAACTCTTCTCACAATTGTAAATTGTAGTAAATCATTGACTGAAAGAGGCCTTCTTTTCCTCAAGTGCATTCCTTTGGGGGCACAAATTTATAGCCTAACACCGCCCCCAAGTGGCAGAACATAGAAATAACAACCTATTTTCCCATGTGAACCAGCAAATATTTTTCTGCTTAATTTTTCTGTTAAGTGTGAGTAGCAATTAATGTAGTGAGATTGAGAAAGAAGGGTGACACTTTCTCCAGTAGCTACGGTGGCCGATGGGTGCAAACACGCAGCAAATGGCGGAACGCGCAGCAAACACATGTATGATTAGGGCTGGACAATATAGACCTAAATTAATATCAATATTTTTTTTTTACAAATATCGCGATATACGATATATATCTCGATTTTTATCTTTCCTTAAAGTAATACAAATATATTTGAGTCAAAGTTTTGTCCCAATTGTCACACAGGCACATTTATTAACAGCTGTAATTATACAAAATACAGCAAACCCCCTACTTACGTACGAGTTTGGGACATAAGAACTGTTCGCAGCTCGATTCTGCCGTAGCTAGGGGGTGAAAATAGCGTCCCGTTCGTAGGTCCTTATTCCGTTCGTAGCTCGCGGAAATACCGCTAACGGAGCGCCGCGCACACATTTAAGCATGTACAGTAGTGTACTGTAATGTTAAACATTGCTATTCACATTTACAGAATAAATAAAAATATAATTTCTTACTTTGAGATGGTCAAAGCCGACATCTTAGGTTGCCATGCGTTGTTGTTGTCGGGCCGAGCAGCGCGGCGGCCGGCGAGCGAACCACGGCAGCTGCTCGAGGCCTGTGTTAGCTTCTGCTAGCCAGGCCATGAGCTGGTGTTGGAGCGGCGGTGCGGCGCGATCGGCGATCAATCTGCAGCTGCTGCTCCAGCCTGAGACGTCCACAGAGCGATTCCAGATACAGGTACTGTAGTAATTTATCCATATGAGGCAATCCGAACACACACAGTCCTCACATGGGGCTGCCGGGAGGACCGCGGGAGTCCTAAAATGGCTGCCAGGCATTTCCTGTCGGACCGGAAGTTGCGCAATCGTAAAAAAAAAGACTTTTTATTAAAAAATATTATTTATAAAGCCTTTAAAACAACCACAGCTGCAACAAAGTGCTGTACACATGAAATTAATAACATTTAAACACAAAAAAAAAATATATATATATTTTTAAAAATATTTTATATTAAATTATTAAAATATGATACGTTCGTAGGTCCGGGTGGCCGTAGGTCGATGGAGTCGTAGGTAGGGGGTCACCTGTAAATGCCTAAAAAATAAACTCTTTAAATATATTAAATACCGCAGTTTTTTTTTTTAGACATATACCGTATTTTCCTGAATAAAAGTCACACCGTTATATAGATCGCTTTGTCCAATTATTGCCAAAAAATTGGAAAAATCCACAAACGGGTCGCACCATAGATCGCACCTACGTCACCGCCGACGTACCGCGTCAGCCACTGCTGACGTGACCGCTGAGACAACCCGGAAATGTGGACCGAGTGTTTAGCTCTGTTGCAAATGTCTGCCACAGGAGCGCACAGCAACGCTTTGAGAAGATTAACATGGTAAAAACAATTATTTGTTTGCTAAAAATTATAGCTGACATTAAAGCACAAGGGTTCCTGAGCCTTTTACACCTAAGCTTCAAATTTCCGCCTGGCATTTTTTACTTGTTTTTCACTAGAAAATATTAAGAAAATGTTCTATGGACAAGTGCTTCAGCACATTTGTTCAGAATATTTAGATCTTTCAATATCTGGCATTATTTTACATTATACTTGTTAAAAAACAACTATTAAAACTGTTTAACATCAAGAAAAAACAACAAGCGAAATTAGATTTTAGAGATTTTATGCAAATAAAACACTGCATTTGAACATGCAGTACAGATTTTGCATCACAAATTAACAATTTCAACACTATAGAACATATTTACAATGTTTTTTTTATTCTCACTTATTTTTACAAATAAGAAACAGACTAACAATTCAAATTATTTACAGGCGAATTTCCCCTCCCTACATTTCTCATTATCTTCTACACAAACAAAGTACAAACTGATGAATAGTATATGTTATAGACTTGATATACTATTCCAAAAACAAAATAAAATATAAAAAATAAAATAAAACTATATCCTATTATATGTACCCAGTATAAAACAATTATCCACCAAATAACAGCCCTCATTCATTCAGAAATAAAATTCAAAAAGTTATTAGATTGTTAGATCAAATGTTTTTTCAGCTTTTTCTTCAGAAGAACAAAAAGAAACTTCTCCAAATTCAAATCATCCAGGAATCTCCTTATTGTCTTTTTATTCCTTGATTTGACATAGTTTTATCTGAATCTCTGCTCTGCTGCTCATGTTTTTCCTGCTCAAGCTGCACTCTGTTCGTGCTGAAGACAAAAGACTCGCTTTCCAGGGCGTTTGCAGCTGACGGAGGGTGACTACCGTAATACCAGCAAAAAGAGCCTAAAAGCGCACTTTTTTTTCTTTCAAACACCGTTTGAATTTTTCTGATAGCACAAACGGTTGCAGAGTTACGGTAATCTAAAAATAGCTTGGGAAAACGTGTGGAAAAAGTGTCGGCGGAGACACCGGCGGTTTAAGAGGGTTTTAACCGTTCCTTAATAAATTAACGAAATGGTCAAATCTGCTGGATTTAAATTGTTTCGCTTTGACGTCTTCCAAACGGTCACGTGCACTGCAAATCTTTTTTTATAAATAAATTGAATTTTATCTCAAATGTCTCATACAGGTTAACAGTTTGTAAATGAAACCCAAATAATTACATTCTGTAAGCTGAAAGAAAATCTGCCGAGTGGTTTATGAGCTATTTAGACAAATAGTAGCAGGAAAATAACTGAAGCTAACACAACACGATTGCGTCTATAAAACAACGAATAAAACAACAAATTTTATCTCAAATGTCTCATACAGGTCAACAGTTTGTAAATGAAACCCAAATAATTACATTCTGTAAGCTGAAAGAAAATCCGCCGAGTGGTTTATGAGCTATCTAGACAAATAGTAGCAGGAAAATAACCGAAGCTAACACGATACGATTGAGTCTATAAAACAACGAATAAAACAACAAATTTGATCTCAAATGTCTCATTCAGGTCAACAGTTTGTGAATGAAACCCAAATAATTACATTCTGTAAGCTGAAAGAAAATCCGCCGAGTGGTTTATGAGCTATTTAGACAAATAGTAGCAGGAAAATAACTGAAGCTAACACAACACGATTGCGTCTATAAAACAATGAATAAAACAACTAATTTTATCTCAAATGTCTCATACAGGTCAACATAGGGCTGGGCGATATGAGGAAAATATTATATTGCGATATTTTTTGGCTATATCACGATACACGATATATATCGCGATATCTCCAAAATCAATGAAAAAATGATTAAAAATTGATAAAAAAATGTCAACACTAAATTTGAACAAACTTAAATATTTTATTTTAACCATCAATTGCACACATATAGGGCTGCAACTAACGATTATTTCAATAATCGATTAATCGGCCGATTATTTTTTCGATTCATCGATGAATCGGCAAAAAAAAAAAAAAAAGGAAACAAGTTTTAATTATCACCTCTTTATTCCAAAATTTGACTGACATATCAAATCGCACAAAAAACAGGTTGCTACTTGACTATTCTGTTAGTAAAATATTGAATAATTAAAAAATAAAGTTAGTCAGCTTCAATAAAAAATAAATGTACACAAACATATATACAAATGTATGATTTATACCTGCACAAAATGTAGCTACTTTGTAAAATGTGTTTTTGAGGGACAAGTGTAACCTGGATTAAAGGTGTGGATTGTTTTAACCTGGATGGGGCAGCTGTGGCTGAGTTGTTAGAGCAGTCGTCCTCCAATGCAAGAGTTGGGGGTTGGAATCCACCAGCAGTCACATGCCTAAGTGTCCATGGGCAAGACACTGAACCCCATGTTTGTGCCCCATTGGTGTATGAATGTGAGCTAAAGCTCGGATTTGTCTCTTTAGAATGATTTGTTCTTTGTAATCTAGTAGAGTGCTGTATGAATGGGTAAATGAGGACATGTAGTGCTTTACACTACTATAAACAATGTAAAGCACTTTGAGTATCAATTAGATAGAAAGGTGCTATATAAGTACAGTACAGTCCATTTACCATTTACCATTACAAGTGTGGATCATTGTAACCTGGGTTAAAAGTGAAGTCTTCGTCTTCAACCATCGACAGAGGCCTCATGTCAGTGACGATCATGTAAGGATCTTTCAGTCTCTGCTGCTTGCTGTGGTGGTGTGCATGATGTCTGTCCATCATGAAGGCTGTCATTGTTTGTTGTTTTCTGGAATGAGAGAGAGTTTATATGTATTATATCATAATTTACAGTAACTCAAGAAATGCCTTGTTTCACTTGGTTAAACACACAAGCACACACACACACACACACACACACACACACACACACACACACACACACACACACACACACACACACACACACACAAATATAAAATACTAATTACACACACTTGAGTAGATGAATAAATTACTGTAATTCCTGTTTAAATGCAATTCATCCTTCCATACAATGCAGTGACTTCAGACTTTGCCAGCAAATTAAAAGTTGAAGCTAAATCATTAAATTATCACCATCTTTGTGTTAGATTTATTTATAAAACACATTTAAACACTGCTTGTATCGTTACATTAAAAATAAAAACACACACATTCTCTGTCACAGCTAAGAAACAAGCAGCTTCAGCTGCCAGAGACACTGGCATCACGTTTTCTCTCTTTGAAACAGAACAAATATGTTTTGACTTACCTGCTGATCTTCCTTCATTCACACGGTGGTGAAGCCCGTCATGTTTACATTTCATCTGCGTGGTTATCTCGTGTCGCGTCGTCACTTTTCAAAGCTTTTTCATCTTTATGAAGCGTCGAACTCCCACACGTTGTAGGACTTATTTACAGTTTTCTCTGCGTCGCGTCGGTCATTTGTAAAATAGACTTTGAAAACAGTCTCTGCTCTGTTTCCTCCTCCCTGTCATGATCAGCCCAGTTCGTGACACCTCCCTCCTCGCTCTGTTCAGAAGCCACACACACGCGCAGGCGCAGCACGCAACGCTGCAGAGTTTTATTTTTTTTTTTCAAACTTTATTCAGCCAGGCTCAGCCAGCTTTGACAAAAGCTTTACCGGTGAACAAAACAGCTCCGCGGCGCCGTGAAAGATGCATAATCGCGCGACACAACGAATCGATGATGAAATTCGTTGCCAACACTTTTAAAAATCGATTTTTATCGATTTTATCGATTTGTTGTTGCACCCCTAATGCTAAATGATGTCAAATAAACCTAGATGGTCAAAAAAAGAGCATTTGGATGAGCAAAGCGTCCAAGACATGGAAGACATTCAAAGGTCCTTGGATTTCATGAGTACGGAAATAGCCAAGTTGACCTCTAATCAAGAACAGTTAATTGGTTTATTTGAAGAGGTGAAACAACTTAGACTTCAAATAAATGAAAAGGACAAAAAATATATGAACTTGAAAAAAGCATTGATGACATGGAAAGAAATACCAGGTAAGAGAACCTGTTGATTACCCGTTTGACAATAAAACCAAAGTCCTTTGCCAAAGCTGTTAAGGGTCCTGTAACAACAGAAGATGCTTCACAGCAAGAACTACAGACTTTGGAAGAACAGGTTGTGTCTTTTTTGCAAGAAAAAGACTTCAATATTGAACATGAGGCTCTCTCAATTTGTTATGATAATACTGTAATAATAATAATAATAATAATAATAATAAATTCAATTTATAACGCACTTTTCATTAATGAAAATCTCAAAGTGCTACAAAGTGCAACAGAATTAATTGTCAATAAAACAAGTAATAAAACAAGTAAAATCAATAACAGTATCAACTAAGATCAAAGATAGAATCATGAGGAGGCAGAGTATGCTTGGTTAAAAAGAAAGGTCTTCAAGGAGGAGGATACTATGGTCCACAGTGTCGAAAGCTGCAGTGAGGTCAAGGAGGACAAGGATGGAGGGAGAGCCAGTGTCAGCAGCCATGAGGACATCATTGGTAACTCTCAGCAATGCAGTCTCAGTACTGTGAGCTGCCCTGAATCCAGACTGGAACTTCTCATACAGGGAGTGTTGCTGTAGGTGGTCCTGCAGCTGCTTTTTCCAGCACTTTAGACAGAAAAGGGAGGTGTGAAATTGGGCGGTAATTAGAAAAAATGTCGGGATCCAAATTGGATTTTTTCAGAAGAGGCCTAATGATGGCAGTTTTTAGAAGTGTTATACCTTGCCTGGATTGGATAAAAACAAACCAGCTATAGTGGTCAGATTTATTAGTAGGAAACTGAGAAATAATGTGTTGAAACAGGCAAAAAACTAAAGGATACAAAGGTATACATAAATGAACATCTAACGAAAAAGAATGCCACTACTGCACGGGAAGCGAGGTTGTTAAGAAAACAAACAAAAATAACATCGACATGGACAAGAAACGGACGTGTTTGGATTAAAGTTCAAGATGGTTCACAACCCAAAATAATAAAAGAAATGAAGGACTTGGAAAAGCTTAAATAATCTAGAAGACGGCAAATTCAAATCATCAAGGTATATTAAATATATAATTATTAAACATTAGTCTAATGAACGGATGTTCTGACTATGACAGAGAATGCAGACTTAGAACCGAAAATATATAACGATGATTTGATTGATCTGGATTTCTTTCCTGTTATAGAGGAGTGTGATTATTACAGCGAAAAGCAATTTAATTATATCAATTTGACAAAACCTGATTTATCTATAATTCATTTTAATTGTAGGAGCATAAATGCAAATCCTTCCAAGATAACTGATTATTTAAAACAATTAAATAGAACATTTTCGATAATAGCATTGTCAGAGACGTGGTTAAATGATGATAATACAGATAATGCCCACATCGATGAGTACGAATGATATACTACCAACAGAAATAACAAAAGAGGAGGTGGTGTAACACTATTTGTTAATAGAACAATGAAATGTAAATTAAATAGGGAAATGTCAGTAATTGAGGAGAACATAATTGAGATGATAACAATAGAAGTATTAAATAATAATGATAGAAATATCATAATAAGTTGTGTATACCGACCACCTGGCTTAAATATTGATTCATTCACAGATAAAATTATAGAACTTTTAAATAAGAGCTATAATGAAACATTTTTTATGTGGTGACTTTAATATTGATTTGAGGAAAAAAACAGATTCCAACAGTGTTAGTACATTTATAGATTCAATGCAAACCTTAAATCTTTGCCCATTAATATTGAAGTCAACAAGAATCACAACTCATAGCGCAACAATAACAGATAATATTTTTACAAATACAACAAATGGGGATGTGTTTGGCGGTATTTTAACAAGTGATCTTAGTGATCATCTACCAGTCTTTACAATCTATAAGAAGTATCAAACTATCACAAAAACAACTGCTAGAAAGAAAATAATAATAATAAATCCATCAAAGAAAGCATTAGATAAATTAAAGGATGATTTAGCTGAACAAAATTGGGATAGTGTATATGTTGAAGACGTAAACAAATCATATGATGTGTTTATGAATATCCTGGAAGCCTAATATAAAAAAATTGTGTACTAAAAATTTACACTAAGAAGAATCATGCAGATCAACAATGGCTGACGAATGGATTGAGAAATACTTGCAAAAAAACTACTTGTATTTATGCTTCTTGAAATGTAGAACACAGGAAACAGAAGATAAATCCAAAAAGTACAAAAATAAATTGGTTGGGATTATAAGAAAACATAAGAAGGAAAATTACAGTGATTTATTGAATAAAAGTAATGGGGATAGGAGGGCAACATGGGGGGTCGTGAATGGTGTTCTAAATAAACATAAAGTCAAAACAGGTATTTCACAGAACTTTATAATAG
This sequence comes from Garcialebias charrua, assembly GCA_038048925.1. Classification (NCBI taxonomy): domain Eukaryota; kingdom Metazoa; phylum Chordata; class Actinopteri; order Cyprinodontiformes; family Rivulidae; genus Garcialebias; species Garcialebias charrua. The sequence continues at coordinate 30,064 of JBBPBX010016362.1, forward strand.
ATAATAAAAAATATACAATGAAAATGAAATTGTTAATGTATTTAATCAGTATTTTGTGAATGTTGGAACTAGCCTTGCAGCTACGATTCCAAAAGTGAATAAAAATGTGAACTATTTAATCGACAGTAGTTTAGACAATATGTTCTTGAATGGAACTGATAAAGAAGAAATAATGAAAGTAGTCAACAACTTTACAGATAAAAAATCAAAAGATTGGATGGATATAGATAAGACGTTTGTTAGGAACATAATGAGTCATGTAATTGCACCGTTCACATATACAGTATATGTAATTTATCCTTTACAACGGGAGTATTTCCAGAAAGAATGAAAGTAGCCAAAGTACCGTAGTTCCTTTTCTCATAAATGGGGACAAATAATTATAGACCGATATTCCTGTTACCACAGTTTTCAAAAATCTTGGAGAAACTATTCAACATCAGATTAGACCAATTCATTGAAAAACAAAATATTCTAACTAATAATCAATATGGTTTTAGAGCAAAACATTCTACATCTATGGCGCTTATGGACTTTATGGAACAAGTAACTACTGCTTTTGACCGAAAACAATATTTTGTAAATGTGTTTGTTGATTTAAAAAATGTGTTTGATACTGTTAATCATAGTATTCTCCTTGATAAATTACATAAGTACGGAATCAGAGGATTGGCGTTGCAGTGGGTGTGTAGTTACTTGGAAAACAGGAAACAGTTTGTACAGTTGGCTGATGTGAGATTAGATCATTGTACTATTAAATGTGAAAACAGGAAACAGTTTGTACAGTTGGCTGATGTGAGATTAGATCATTGTACTATTAAATGTGGAGTTCCTCAGGGATCGGTACTTGGTCCGAAGTTGTTCATTTTGTATGTAAACGATTTGGTTAAGGTGTCTGGACTCCTTAATTAATTATTTTAAGATAAGAAAGGTAAATTCATAATAATCAAAAGTTAAAACTGTTGTACTGTACTTTGTTTTGTGTTGTTGAGGATGTTTCCCATCCCGACAGCCTCCTCAGTTCAACCAAAAGAGAGTCTGAGCTTTAATCTGCATCAGATGTTATGCATGTCATTATATTCCCCTGCAGAATAATGAGTGATGGTAAATGGACTGTATACTTGCATAGCACTTTTCTAATTTATCAAGATACTCAAAGCTCTTTACAACACAATCTGTTCCCTCATTTACCCATTAATTCAGGACTCTACTATATCTGTACAAAGCTAATCTGAATCTGTAGAGCATAATCAGAGCTTTAGATCACATTCATACACTGATGGGACACACATCAGAGGCAATGAGGGGTTCAGTGTCTTGCCCAGGGACACTTTGGCATAATAATAATAATTATAATTTGTCACATTTGTCATCTGTGTATGTTCCCATACTTGACAGACGAAATTGGTCTTCTGCATTTAACCCAACCACCACCAGGTGGTGCAGTGAGCAGCGTAGTCGCGTTCGGGGAGCTGGGAAAATAGATAGACATCCCAAGATGGTGTGCCGTGGCCGGGGTTCAAACCTGGGTCCTTCGGATAACAAATCTGATTCTCTGCCACTACACCATCTTGGCCCCAAGCACATGACTAATTCATTCATTCATTCAACCTTTATTTATACAGGCTAGCCTCGTTGAGCCATGGGGACTCATTTACAAGAGGGACCTGTTTCACTCACACCCAGGGTCAATTTAGAGTTACCAATCAGCCTAACATGCATGTTTTTGGACTGTGGGAGGAAACCGGAGCACCCGGAGAAAACCCACGCATGCACGGAGAGAACATGCAAACTCCACCCAGAAAGGCCCCGGACCGGGATTTGAACCGGGGACCTGCTCGCTGAGAGGCAGCAGCTCTAACAGTTGTGCCACCGTGCTGCCCAATGGTGTCTAATGGTGCAATTGAACCCCCAACTCTTGCATTGGAAGACGACTGCTCTAACCACTGCGTCATAACCGCCCTATCTCATTTCCTCCCCTCTTACAAGTGGTTAGGGTCTTAGTTTGCCTGGTTCACAGGACAGAGACTTTGGTCACACTGAGAGGTGTCTGCAGTTCAGACCAGACGAAGGTTCAGACTACTGTAATGTCTGGAAACTAACCAGTCTCTCCACAGACAACTGGTAAACACAGGATGGCCACTTCCTCAACCATGCACCTCTCAGGAACAACGAACACTCTTTTGAGAACCAAAATGTTATTTTAGACCAAGAAGACAGATGGTTTGAGAGGGGATGGGGTGAAGGAAGCCATTTAGGTCAAACAAGAAAGAACTTTAAACAGAAGAGGAGGTCTCAGATTTAATGGAACTTGAAGCTCAGAACTCCACTCGAGTATTTGAAAAACTCCCAGGATGAGAAGAGAAACGTCTTTAAAGGATGGAAGTCCATCAAATTCTTACAGATTAATGGCACAGGGAAAGATAGATTTAAATAAGTGACTGCCTGTACATCCATCCCCCCTTTAAAGTGACTATACTGATTTAAGTCAAAACACATTGAAAAGTAAAGGTCAGAGCATGAATACAAAAGGATTTCCAAGGCCCTAAACATTCCCCGGGGTTGGGAATATGGGACATGTGTAACTTTACCAGAAACAGAAACTCACAAGCGGACAATAAATCACAGTTACGAACTTAAGATGACGGTATTGTACACATTGTGTACATTACAGGTGTGTCAGTATTATTTTTATTTAAGTTCCATTACTGTGTAGAAATCTGTTTGCCATTCGTCGCTGCAGAGGGAGCTTTGTGTTAATTTGTTATTAGAAAAAGTGTCACAAGTCAAATCAGTTTGAAACGTTAATAAGAAAACCAAAACTATTCTTTAGAAACTTTTTGACCAAAAAGCAGCAAGTGTCATTTAAAGGTTTCTAGTTGTATATGTTTTATTTGCATTTTAATCCCAGTCATATCAAAGCCAACATTGAAAAAATAATAATAATAATTTGAACCAGTAAAACGTTTGAATCTTTTTAATTTTACCTTGACTTTTGCATTTTGCCGTAAACTCTGATCTACAAGTCTTCAGCTGCTGCTGATGTTGATTATGATGATAATGCTAACCTGCACAGGACACACGTCCACCCACGTTTAAAATATCAAATAGAACAGCTGGAGATCTTTAATGTTTAAGGCGTTCATTATTCATTATTATTATTATCATACAGACTCGTGTTCGTGCTGCTGTTTATTATGATGTTTTTCTACTACATTAGGGCTTAGTGTATTACTAGTTGATGTTTTTCTTAGTTAATCCTAGATGTTATTACCGTTTTTCTCTTGCATTTGTTGTTGGATGTAACTGGGACCCATCTCGTTTTCATCACATGTACCACATGCGGTGCAAATGACAATAAAGACTCTCTGACTCTGACTGACTCTGATTTAGATGGCGATGCATTTGGCTGAGGACACCCGCTGTCCCAGGTTCAGCTTCCTGTCAGAGTCACTCCGACTGTTTACAGGCATGTTATTCAAATTCTTCACTGTAACACGTCTTTAAGAGTTTCTGAATTATGATTATTAAAAAAATTTAGTTGGTTATAAACATAGAACCCTGTGATGGATGGAAACCTGTCCAGGTGTCCCCCGCCTATTGCACAGTGACTGCTGGATATGGACACCAGTGAGTCCCACAACGCAAAAAGGAAAATTGTGATAAAAAAGGATGGATGGATAGATTAA
>JBBPBX010016362.1:34730-48245 GCA_038048925.1 Garcialebias charrua
TATATGAAGGTAGAGTATTTTGGCCTACCTGCTACAAAGCGAAGATTGCATCATATTTTATTAATCATCTCAAAGCTAATTTAACCTTGACTTTAAAATAAGCCCTGCAAACATTATTAAAAACAACAACAACAATGTTGTTTCCACTTTAGTTTCTCTTTGAGCCAAGAGGCTTGCTGTCAGTTTGAGCGCTTGCATCAATAAAGTCTTTCTGCGGTTTGCTTTCATTAATCAGACTTCAGGAAAGAGGAAAATAAAACTCAAAACATAAGAGCTGGCGCGCACTGCAAACAGAGATTTACTGCATGTGTGTGTTTAGTGTGTAACACACCAGCAGGGGCCGATGTGTGTATGTCAGACACTGGCAGGGGGTTTGTATCAGAGACATTTTGGAAAAGGTCAACGCAGGGTTCAGTCAGAGACATGCTCGTGCATTTTAGAATGAAACTGCAAGAGGTATGATAGATGATAGTTAGGACAGCTCAGATGAGACTAACTGACCGGAGGCTGTTTCAGTAAATAAAAGGTTTACATAAAGGTAATCCTACATTCTGTTTCTGACTGTTTCTGACTTCATGTCAGCAAAACTGTCCCCAACATGTTATAGCAGGCTATATTTGCATTTCCTTCTGTTTCCTTCTGTTTTCTCGGAGCGCTCACATGTTTACTGTATGTTGTGCTGCTTTTCCTTGACAATCATGTTATTAGTCGTGTGTTTTTTCCAACAGCTGACTGTTGCCTCACTGACGGACTAGACAGATTAGAACCTAAAACAACATTCATTTTCGTGTTTAGGAGAACAGGTTGAAAAGAAGTTGAAAAAAAAACAACATCAATTTTTATCTACAGGTAGTCCTCGACTTACGACGGAGTTCCGTTCCTACGGCGCGTCGTAGGTCGAAAATCATCAGAAAACACATGCACACTGGCCGCCACCTATACACGTACATGTACGGTACTGTACAGTTACCAAGCACTTCGCCTATCCTAACATAGTACCCTACATAATTATCAAAAACACATACAGTACATTTGGAGCCATAATGAAGGGAAAAAATAGTTAATTTCTTACTGGGAGCTGGTCAATTCTTCCTCCGTCTGTTAGCATGTTAGCTCGTTGCACGACCGAGCTCTGCAGCTTCCTGCTGCTTCACGCGGTCCAAACTGTTTACAATAAGGCCTGTTAGCATGTTAGCTCCATACATTTGGAGCCATAATGAAGGGAAAAAAGAGTTAATAACTTGCTGGGAGCTGGTGAAGCTGTTTCTCCGCGTGTTAACATGTTAGCTCTGTGTCCCGGCAACATCCGAGGCCTCAAATCCGTTTCTCCGCGTGTTAGCATGTTAGCTCCGTGTCCCAGCAACATCCGAGCCCTCAAAGCCGTTTCTGCGCGTGTTAGCATGTTAGCTCCGTGTCCCTGCAACATTCGAGGCCTCAAAGCCGTTTCTCTGCGTGTTAGCACATTAGCTCCATGTCCCAGCAACATCCGAGGCCTCGAAGCCCTTTCTGCGCTTATTAGCATGTTAGCTCTGTGTCCCAGTAACATTTGAGGCCTCAAAGCCGTTTCTCTACGTGTTAGCACGTTAGCTCCGTGTCCCAGCAACATCCGAGGCCTCGAAGCCGTTCCTCCGCCTGAGATGTCCACAGAGTTCACCGAGCATTTCCAGCTCATGTATCCGAGCGCGGATCGGACACACGGTCCGTCCAAAGCCGGCTGTCGAAGCCGGAGCTAACCGAAGCTAACCAAAAACTGCCGGCCACCGACGGAAACTGCCAGAAACTGCATAAATCGGCTTCAAAATAATAATAATAATATCCATCCATCCATCCATCCATCTTCTTCCGCTTATCCGGGGTCGGGTTGCGGGGGTAGCAACCTAAGTAGGGAGGCCCAGACTTCCCTCTCCCCAGCCACTTGGAGCAGCTCCTCTCGGGGGAATCCCAAGGCGTTCCCAGGCCAGCCGAGAAACATAGTCCCTCCAGCATGTCCTGGGTCTTCCTCTGGGTCTCCTCCCGGTGGGACATGCCCGGAACACCTCACCAGGGAGGCGTCCAGGAGGCATCCTAACCAGATGCCCGAGCCACCTCAACTGGCTCCTCTCGATGTGGAGAAGCAGCGGCTCTACTCCGAGTCCCTCCCGGATGACTGAGCTTCTCACCCTATCTCTAAGGGAGAGTCCAGACACCCTGCGGAGAAAACTCATTTCAGCCGCTTGTATCCGAGATCTTGTTCTTTCGGTCATAACCCAAAGCTCATGACCATAGATGAGGGTGGGAACGTAGATCGATCGGTAAATTGAGAGCTTTGCCTTTCGACTCAGCTCTCTCTTCACCACGACAGACCGGTACAGCGCCCGCTTCACTGCGGACGCTGCACCTATCCGCCTATCGATCTCACGCTCCAGTTTTCCCTCATTCGTGAACAAGATCCCGAGATACTTAAACTCCTCCACTTGGGGCAGGACCTCCTCCCCGACCCGGAGAGGGCATGCTACCCTTTTCCGGCTCAAGACCATGGCCTCGGATTTGGAGGAACTGATCCTCATCCCGGCCGCATCACACTCGGCTGCAAACCGCTCCAGTGAAAGTTGTAAATCACGAACTGATGAAGCCAGTAGGACCACATCATCTGCAAAAAACAGAGAAGCGATTCTAAGGTCACCAAAACGGATCCTCTCAACACCTTGGCTGCGCCTAGAAATTCTGTCCATAAAAGTTATGAACAGAATCGGTGACAAAGGGCAACCTTGGCGGAGTCCAACTCTCACCGGAAACGAGCCTGACTTACTGCCGGCAATGCGGACCAAGCTCTGACACCGGTCGTACAGGGACCTAACAGCCCTTATCAAAGGGCCTGGTACCCCATACTCCCGGAGTACCCCCCACAGAACCCCCCGAGGGACGCGGTCGAATGCCTTCTCCAAGTCCACAAAGCACATGTAAACTGGTTGGGCAAACTCCCACGCACCCTCCAGGACCCTGTTGAGGGTGTAGAGCTGGTCCAGTGTTCCACGACCAGGACGAAAACCACACTGCTCCTCCTGAATCCGAGGTTCGACTATCCGACGGACCCTCCTCTCCAGAACCCCTGAATAGACCTTACCAGGGAGGCTTAAGAGTGTGATCCCCCTATAGTTGGAACACACCCTACGGTCCCCCTTTTTGAATAGGGGAACCACCACCCCAGTCTGCCAATCCAAGGGAACTGCCCCCGATGTCCACGCGATATTGCAGAGTCGCGTAAGCCAACACAACCCCACAACATCCAGAGCCCTAAGGAACTCCGGGCGAATCTCATCCACCCCCGGAGCCTTGCCACCGCGGAGCTTTTTAACCACCTCGGCGACCTCAGCACCAGAGATCGGAGAACCTGACCCAAAGTCCCCAGGCTCCGCTTCCTCAGTGGAAGACGTGCCAGTAGGATTGAGGAGGTCTTCGAAGTATAATAATAATAATAATACTTTATTTATAAAGCCATTTAAAACAACCACAGTTGCAACAAAGTGCTGTACACATAAAATCAAGAACATTTAAACACATAAAATAAGATTTTTCAATTTTTTTATTTTTTATTTTATTTTTTTAATGAGATGTGTGACGTAACCCCGAAATGTCATGTCAAGGCCGTCGTAAGTCGAGGACTACCTGTATTTTTCAATGTGTGTTTGTTGCTGCTCTGAGCCAGAATACAACGTACAACTGTCAGCCTTTGTAAATACAATCTGCCGTTGTGAGAGGATTGTATAGAAAAGTGTTTTGACCAAAGAAGACCTATGACAAACTTTGAGCAGTGTCAAATAATTACTGGCGACTCCTGCATTGCTGCGAGAGATACGAACAATCAACCAGCATGAATGTAGACAAAGTGATGTGAAATAAATAAATAACAATGATAAAGTCTGCAGGATAACACATGTGGGCTAATGAAGAAGCAGAATTTATGGAGCTTTGGCAACAAAGGGTATGTCTATGATGTGTCTATTTTCCCAGCCATGAACAAGTCTGCAGTCTCCTTTTCTAACTCATCCTCCCTCTTTTAGAGTCTGAAGCCAAGTTTTCTTGTGACGCATCATTCTACTGCTCCAGGAAGTTGTGCAGTCTAGGGCTGCTGCGAATAGTCATCATAAAAGACATCATCTAATATGTGAAGTTGTCAAAGGCTAACAGAGTGTACTTGTAAAATATTGAGAGTATTGTAAGCCAGCTCCTTTACAGCAGCAGTGAAACAGTCTGAGGAGCTGTGAGCAGGAAAAACCAAGTCCTCTGTAATACCCTGATGCATGCTCCTCTGTAATAGTTTGAGCAGAGGCAGGTTGTCTGTCAGCTACATATGTCAGTGTGCACGTGTTTGAGGAAACTTCTAGACCAGAGTCGGACTGCATGATTGACAACAGGTATACCAGAAACTACCTGAACAGCAGATGACAGTGACTTCAGTAAACTGAGTATCTGAACCCTGAGGTGAAAACATGCATGTGTGTGTAATTAAAACATATCGTCAATAAATTCCTGATACTTTGAAGCACTCAAGTAACTACAGCGTATCTAGGTGCTTTCTACAGTACATACAAAACATGCTAAGTGCACACCAAGTGCACACAGATGCACATGATGTCATAGCTGATGCCAGCGCCTGAGTGAATTCTGATTGTTTTCCCAATATTTTTCACATTTTTATGAAGAATCAACACAATAAAGATTACAGAGTCCAGATTCCTGTAAAAACTGTCAAAATTCATCCATCCATCCATCCATTTTTGTCCGCTTATCTGGGTTTGGGTCGCGGGGGTAGCAGCCTAAGTAGGGAGGCCAAGACTTCCCTCTCCCCAGCCACATGGAGCAGCTCCTCTGGGGGAATCCCAAGGTGTTCCCAGGCCAGCCGAGAACATAGTCCCTCCAGCGTATCCTGGGTCTTCCTCTGGGTCTCCTCCCGGTGGGACATGCCCGGAACACCTCACCAGGGAGGCGTCCAGGAGGCATCCTAACCAGATGCCCGAGCCACCTCAACTGGCTCCTCTCGATGTGGAGAAGCAGCGGCTCTACTCCGAGTCCCTCCCGGATGACTGAGCTTCTCACCCTATCTCTAAGGGAGAGTCCAGACACCCTGCGGAGAAAACTCATTTCAGCCGCTTGTATCCGAGATCTCGTTCTTTCGGTCACAACCCAAAGCTCATGACCATAGATGAGGGTGGGAACGTAGATCGATCGGTAAATTGAGAGCTTTGCCTTTCGACTCAGCTCTCTCTTCACCACGACAGACCGGTACAGAGCCCGCTTCACTGCGGATGCTGCACCTATCCGCCTATCGATCTCACGCTCCAGTTTTCCCTCATTCGTGAACAAGACCCCGAGATACTTAAACTCCTCCATTTGGGGCAGGACCTCATCCCCGACCCGGGGGACCCATTATGTCACAAGTAATTGGGTGGCAAAGTGGAGGTAGAAAACCCAGGTCAAGCACAGGGTAACCTTCCAAGTCCTTAGGGTAATTTTTTTTACATATACAAGGGGCACGACTGACAAGTAGGGCCCATCCTGATGTTGGAGATCTGTTAAGGAGAGGGAAAACCCCTCCATTAAACATCTCCTAAGCAAACATAAACACCAAGGGGTACCCTTGCGTATGTTGTTAATGTTTGTTTTGGGATAAAGCAATCAAAGCCTTAGGCTCTCAACCAGTTCCCTTCAAAGGCCAGGCTGAAAGCTGCCACAACTCCGGACGTGGGTGTAGAAGCTACCCACGTGCCTGAGTCAGCAGGTCCCTGTGAGGAGGCAATTGCCATGGTATCCCTGATAACATTGAGATCAACTCCGGGAACCACGGTTTCTGCGGCCATCTGGGGGCTATCAGGATCAGGGAGAGGGCTCCCTGGCGCACACGTTCCAGAGTCACCTCGATCAGAGGGACAGGTGGAAAGGCATAGTAGAGCACCCCTGCTGGCCAATCATGTGCCAGAGCATCCATTCCCAATGGTGCGTCTGTTTCCCTCAAGGAGAAGTAGAGGTCACACTGTGAGCTAGCCTTGCAAGCGAACAAGTCCACAGAGGCTCTCCCAAATCGTGACCAGACCTGTTCCACAATCCGTGGGTTCAGGCTCCATTCTGACGCCAAGAGAGGCCCTCTTGAGAGGGCATCCGCTCCATAATTTAGTTCACCGGGGACATGAGTCACCCTAAGTGACAAGATTCTTGGAGCACACCACGTGAGCATCTTCTGCGTCAGTCCGAGGAGGGCCCGGGACCTTGTCCCTCCCTCTCTGTTGATGAAGGACACTGTGGTCCTGTTACTAGGATGTGCTGTCCAGCAATCAGACCTTTTCTGAAGAAGTATTTTAATGACAGGAATACAGCCAGCAACTTCAGGAAGTTGATATGTAACCTCGCTGCCTGTTTATTCCAAAGGCCGCGGGCATTTTGATTTCTGCAGATCGCCCCCCATCCTGTTTTTGAGGCGTCCGTCATGATGACCACACAAGATGACACCCTTCCCAGCGGGACCCTTCCGTGAAAACAGACAAATCTCTTCAAGGTTCCAGGGCCCTCAGGCACTCTGAATCTATCCTAACCTTTCCTGCTTGACTAGTCAGGGCGGGTTGTGTCTGTTGGTTTAGCCATACTTGTATGGCCCACATTTTCAGTAATGCGTGTGGCACAGAGGGAATGGCTGCCGCCAAGAGGCCTAAAAGGCGTTGGCACGTTTTCACAGGGACCAGTTGATCCAGTTTAAATCTTTCCAAGCAATGGCGAATGGAGGAACCTCGTTCCTTTGAGAGCCATGCTCTGTACCAGACAGTGTCGATCTGTACTCCCAGAAATACGGTAACCCGTGATGGAGTCAGATCACTCTTTTGTAGGTTTATGAAAAACTCGAGAGACTACAGGTGAGAGATCACCCTATAGGAGTGTGACTGGGCCTGCATTCTGCTTCCAGCCAGAATCAGCAGGTCATCCAAGTAATTCATAACCCTGAGTCCTTGACTCCTAAGGGGGGTCAGGGCTGCATCCAAACATTTAGTAAATGTACGAGGAACAGTCTTTAAACCGAAGGGTAAGGCTTTGAATTCATAAGCGTTCCTTTCGAAAGCAAAGCGGAGGAACTTTCTGTGTTTCCTCCACACGCCTATGTGGAAATAGGCATCTTTCAAATCCACTGTACATGCGTAGTCTCCTGGTCTCACAGACTGGAGAACTTGCCGCAGTGTAAGCATCTTGAACTTAAAAGTTTTTATTCTCTTATTCAGAGTCCTTAGATCCAGAATCGGTCTCAGGGAATGATCCTTTTTAGGCACCAGGAAGTACTTGCTGTAGTGGCCAGAGCGTAGTTTGCGTCTTGAGACTAAACATCACTCCCTTTTGCAGCATCGTCAAAACTTCCTCCCTCAGCAGGTGTGCACATGTAGGGTTAATCTTTGATTGCAGTACCCCTGTGAAGGGGGCCGGTCTTCTTGTGAACTGCAACTTGAGTCCATGACATATTGTTGTCATGACCCAATCGTTTGGTAGACACGCCTTCCAGGCCTACGCGTGCGCCATGAGCCTGGACGGCATGCCCAACTGCTGCTCGTCGTGTTTGAGTGCTGGAGGGGTGGCCTTTGACCCCTCTTGCGCTCTCTCGAGCAGGCTGGTCGGCCCAACAGAAGATATTGCGATATCTGACCGTCTCCGGCAGAGCTCATGTATCTTGCTGTGGTTCATAGTTTGACCACATGGTTTTTTGTTTTATAAAATTGGGACTCGAGTCAAGAACCAGGGCAGTTTGTGCTTTGGTACTTTTATTTTTGTACATGCATGAAACAGTATTTGTTTTGATTACACATACAGTAGGCGAGTCATGTTTGGTGCGCGCACACATGTCGCCAGCTCCTCGTAGTATTTTACAAGTAGAGACTGGGCTCAAAAGGTTAGGTTCCCGTACCGCGTGGGCGGGCAAACCTGTAAAATTATCAGTTCGTCCTGCTTCATCAGGCCCAAATCTGAGTTCCACACGGGGTCACTGAAGAGGCCCTCGGCCGGTACTGGAAAGTCTCACTGTCACCAGCGGGTCTCTTCCATGGAAGGCCATGCATGTCTTCCTTTAGGGGAGCAAAGCTTTTCCTTGGCAACCCCTCGCGGAGGGCTTCCGCCTGTTTGCGTCTTTGTTCCAACTTGGCCTGGACGCGTTCCAGGGCTCCCCCGAAGAGTCCCGTCGACTCAATCGGGTGCTGGAGAAAGGCGGACCTCTGGTTTTCCGGGAGGTCCGACAATGTTAGCCAAAGATGGCGCTGGGCGACAACTATTTCCGCCATTGCTCTGCCTTGCGAAATGGCTATTGTCTCCATCATACATAGCACGAAGTCAGAGGCACGGCGGGCCTCCTCCATGGCCTCCGTTGCGGCCTGCTCGTTTTTTGTTACCTGGATATCCTGCAGTTTTTCTGCCAGGTACGCCTGCACCATGGTTGATCCATCCATTGCACGAGCCGCGAGGCCCTGAGCCTTGTAGCACTTCTCAAGCTGTTTCTCCGAAGCGTGTCAGGCCCTGCTGGGTAGCGCTGGTTTCGTCCCCGTGGCTGCGGGGACCAGGTGAGCCGCCAGAGTCTCCTCTATCAGGGGTGCGCTGGCGAGGTCCGTTGTCTCCATTCCTGCGACATCAAGGAGTCGGGATAGTGGCAGCGTGATGTGGGCTCCGGGTTCCACCCAGGAGCATTTGAGCTCCATGAGGAAGTCCAGGAAAATGGGCATTTTTTGTGACGTTGTCGGTTGCTTCGCATAGAATTAGTTTCCCGCCAGCCTCGTAGCCTGTTGGCGAGGCGTGGGGTCTGGCCACGTGACCTGCAGGGCATCCGCCGCCCTATGGCACAGGTTGAATAGAGCAGGGACCGACAAGTCCGGTTCCGGTAGGATTTGCGCCAGGTTCTGGGAGGAATCCACACTTTCTCCTCTGTAACCGTACTCGGCGTCTTGGTCAGACACTTCGGGCGTCGAGTCCTCGACGGCAACTGAGGAGTCCGACACGTTGTCATCCCCGACTCGACCGCTGCATTCCAGGTCCACGTTTTCGAGCTCCGGTTCGGGAGCGAGCAGCTTTGTGCGACGTGCGACCTTCAGCGCCGCGGCCTTAGCCATGGATTTAGCCAACGCATCCGCGCGGCGTTTCCTCAATACCGCCGACATTCGACAGCAGTGGGAGCAGGAGTCGGGGAATTCCAACGCTTTTCTCGCGTGCAGAATCCCTAGGCAGACAGGACAGGCCTCGTGGGTGTCCGTCGCCGAGAGGGAGTAGCCGCATCCGCTGGGGCAGGGGCGCGAGCGAGGGCTCGTCGTCCTGCTGGTTTTCTTCTTCTTTGTCTTCCGTTCTTCCCTTCTCGGGAGCCATGTCCGGAGACGAGAAGCGTCGAGGTTGTTCCTAGTTTCCTTTTGTTCGAAGCCGTCCTCTCAGTCGTCTTGCTTTTGCTGGTTAGCTTGCTAATGGTTAGCAGGGGGTTGTGACACAGTTAGCGTCGTCGAGCGAAGCAGCTGCGGAAAGAGAAGAAAACTTTTAGGTAAGTAGAAAAACACTGGACTAGCTTTCGCCAGCCCAGCAGTACGCAGGAAAATTTATCTGTACGCTCAGCGTAGGGAGCAAGCTCACCTCAATCGAGCGATGCGACAACAGAGAAGTCCCACGAAGTTCAGGTTTTAAGCGAGGTGAAGGGCAAAAAAGAGAAAGATGGATGGGCGTCAGCGGCTTAAATACCCAGAGGGCGGGGCCTCTGGCGCTACGCTGACGCCCTTGCCGTAAAGGCGTGAATGTATTCCTTCAAGTAATCGTGCGGGGGCGCAATTCCCATAGCATATGTTGCACCAAGAGAACATGACTGAAAGGGAACCAGAAATCTTTCTTCTTCAACTTAATTGATCAAATTACAGTAAGTCAAAGTCAAGTCAAAGTCAACTTTATTTTCAAAACTGCAATATGTACAGGATTGAAATTGCATTTCTCTCAGTCCCCCGGTGCAACAATAACCATTTAAACACTAAAACAATAAACATTTAATAAACATAAGCATAAAATGAAATAATAAAAGTGTAATACTGTCCTGAGTTTTTGCATAGTAGTATAAAAGTATAAAAAGTATATCTATAAAATAAAATGAAGGTTCTGACATTGACATTTGTAATAGAGTGACAAAGCAGCATATGAAGTTTATGTACACAGTATATGTATGAGGTAGTTGATATTGGTATAGAGGTAAAGTGGCATATGCAATAAGGCTAGTAAAAAGAATATACTGTATATATCAGCAGTAGTGTAGATATAAAAAGTAGTGTAAATGTAAACAGTAGTAATAATTGTAAACAGTAGTAATAAATGTAAACAGTAGTAATAAATGCAAACAGTAAATGTAAACAGTAGTGTAAATGTAAACAGTAATATGACTATAGACAGTGATGTAATACAAATATGAGAAGTAGTGCAAATTAAATGAGCACATGACCGTGAGTTGGGTGAATTTGTCACATTTCATGCTCCCTGCCTTGTCTGCCTGTTCATCAGTTCCTGTTCAGTCACTCTGCCACACTCACCTGCCTGCAGCTGCAACCAAGCTCACGAGTTCCACCTGTTGTCTGTCCTATATAAGCTCTTCTCCCTCACCAAGTCTCTGCCAGATTGTCGAACACTTTCAGTCAGTAGATGTCCAGCGCCTTGTCCAAGCCCTCACCTGATCTCCTGTTCATGACCTCACGCCTGTCTCCTGGTTTTACTGGCCTGCTCGCTCCTTGCCTGGTTTGCTCTGCTTTTCTGATTCCTGGATCACAACCCTGTTCCATTTCCTGTGGTCATAGCCCTTTAAGCCACGCCTTTTGGGTTTACCCTGTGCTTTGCACCAACATTTGAAAACTTCTAGTCCACGCCCACCTGCTGTGGGCCCACGCCCTCGGTCCATAAGAACCCCTCTCGACCGAGGAACTGCTCCCAAAATTTTTTCACCAACTGAAGACTACTAACAAGTTAAGAAGACCACTATGGATCCCAGTCAACCACCATTCAAGCGCTGCATAGGATGTATTAGCGGGTACATCCAAAAGGGTGACAAGCACCCGCTCTGCGAGTCCTGTCTCGGAGCCGGCCACGCTCGGCAGGCCATGGTCCAGAACCTAACCTGTCGAGCCTGCATGTTTCTGCCGATAGAGGAAAGGCAGCGCCGGTTCAGCCTCTTCCCCCCGACGGAAGTAGGTCTGCAACCGATGGAGGACTCATTCGGCCTCAGCTTCGAGCAGCTGGCTGACTACGGGTCCTCGGGGGTATCTAGCGAGTCCGGCCTGTACTCTCCCGAAGGGTCAGATCCGACTTCGTTTTTTCTCCACATACCGGAGTCAACTAGCCTCCCCGTCACGCAATCTCCCGTGGGAGGTGCGGGGCCGGCCATACCCTCCACCGTGGGAGCAGTCATGCCCGCCGGAGCGGCCGCCACGAGCTGCGCGCCGGGCCCGGCGTCTCCACCCCAAGTGCCCCTCCAGCCTCAGGACGAGACACCAGGCAGCAGCCGAGCGCCATCCCCTGGGGACCCAGGACAAGAGCAGCCCGACACAGACGAGCAGGACGAGCACGTGTCTCTGAACAGCGCTCTGCCCGGACTGATCAGGTGGGCGGCTAGCACGTGGAACATGGAGGTCCCTGAAGGCACCACGCCACAGTCCTCCTCACGCCTGGCGGGAAGATTTGCCGCCAAATCGGGGAGCGAGGCGCAGAACATCTGGCCCTGCGTCCCTGAAATCAAAAAGCTGCTGCAGGCACAGTCCAGCGATCCGCTGAAGAACAGAGCTCCGGTCCTGTCTTTCATCCCAGCTACGAAGGTCCAGGGGCTGACAGACCAGATCTTCCCCCCGGTGCCGCCGCTGGAGTCCAGCTTGTCCGGCGTCTTTGGAGTCAAGCCAGCAAAACACGTGGGGACAGCTGTTACACCGCCGTCGGCGGCGGACCAGTTTTCCACCAAGATGCAGGACCGCATCCACAAATGCTCCGCGCAGGTGGGGGCGGTCGCAAATAACATTGCTTTTTTGGCGTACGCGGTCGGGCAGGAGCCGACGCACGAATCTGCAGGAGCGGCTCTGGACACCATCACATACATGTGCGAGCTCCTGGCCACCTGCTCAGCCAGGATCTCAGCGTGGGCCACGCTGCTGCAGCGACAGGTCTCTGCATTAAAGGCCTCTCTCGCCAACTTGCTCACCACCTCAGAATCCAAACCTCTGATTCGTGACAGAATTAGTGAAATTAAGCGCACAGATACACTGCTCTGCTTCCTCGGCTCCATCGTTCAGGGTTTTGTGATCGAAGTTGGTCCTTTTATTTCCTGAGCACCTCTCAGGACCCCGGCCCGGACCCTGGCCCGGCCCCGGGGGGCCCTTCAGGGCCAGAAACACTCAACAAACACAGGATCTCCTTGAAACGTTCGGCCACATTGTCACATTGTCATGTTGATGATCCCGAGGGTCCCGAGATAAAGAACCGTGGAGGAGGGGAACCTTCACCGCCCCCAGTGAGAACAGTTCTTTCACCTCGGACCGGTCCAAGGAGCACAGGGAGACAAAGGAGGAGGCGAGGGAGGAACTGATGACAAGACGGAGAGGAGGGATGATTTAACTTCATCCACTAAAGTTCTGTTTTAACCCACAGAACAAAACGTTCTGATCCTCATCTCTTTGAGACTATCAGAGCTCCAATGATGAGGGCTTTGTATTGTGCATGAGCACGTGCACACTCTTAATTTAATATACTCAGAGTTATTTATCTTTTCTGGAACCAAAAGCCTTGCAGAAAAAGTGAACTCAGAGCTTGTCAACCCCTCTCTGTTAACAGTCCCCCCTCCCCTCGACAGCCGGGTCCTGGTCCCGGTCTGGTTAAAGACCAAGTGTCAGATGATCTTCAGAGATGACCTCCAAGACAAAAGGGTCTGGCTGAACCCGGCTGTCAGCACCAAACTGTCCAGAGGAGATCGTTTTTCTCCAGGGGCGGAGCCAGAGGGGAGAGGGGAGCACAGGTGATTGTGACAGGTCAAAGGTCAGGTTTGAAGTCCTGGCCTCAGGGGGAATCTAATCTGGTTTGTCTTGTCCCTATCTTCATCTACATGAGACCAACCCTTCCCCCCACCCAGGAACAGAACGGAGCCTCCTGAGAACCATAAAGGAACCCGGAGAGGAACACCCTGTTGGAAAACCAGATGTTTGACAGGAACACGAGACTAACATGTCGAGTTTAATTCTTCATCTTCTTCTGCGTTTCCCTCTTCAGGGATCTCCACAATGAGTCCTTCTCCTCCATCTCTGTCCTCTGCATCCTCTGTCCTCACTCCAACTCCCTCCATGTCCTCTCTAACTGCATCCATGTGTCTCCTCTTTGTCTATTTCCTGACAGCTGCATTTCTGACATCCTTCTACCAATATACCCACTGTCCCTCCTCTGGACATGTCCAAACCACAGTCCCTCCTCTGGACATGTCCAAACCATCTCAGTGTGGCCTCCCTAACTTTATCTCCCAGTTGTTCAACATGT
>JBBPBX010016363.1:0-12442 GCA_038048925.1 Garcialebias charrua
GTTTCAGATGACGTAGCAGTGACGTCACAGAATGCAGATGCGGGGCAAGAAGTAAACGCAGCCGTTTCCTTCTGTTGCTGATTCAGCATCAACATGCCTAAATTCTGTGCCGTTTACGGTTGTTGCAACCGCTCTAATCGAGAGATAGATAAAAGTTATTTTCGTGTTCCGAAAGTAGTATGCTACAAGGGGATTAATTTAAAAAAACTTACAGAAAAAAGACGACAAACGTGGATTACAACCTACGGCTAAAAACAGGAGGTGCAGAAACTGACGAGAGTCTGCAGCGACCACTTTGTTACAGGTAAGGGTCGTATCGTTTAAATCATATTTTCAGATATTTTATTGGACAGTAACTAGAAAGACAGGTAAGATATGTTATGCCCTAGCTTGTGTAGTGGTTCAACACTTGGTTGTTCCCAGAAAAAATCCGATTAGAATGCTAATGTTGTTAGCGGTTAGCTTAGTGCTAGGAAAGGCATTTACGTGTTTTACTTTAAAGTGGTGTCTTATATTTAGGTTGTCCGAGTGCAGCAGGTGATGTACATTCCCAAGACTGGGCCCCCACTGTTAACCTGGGGTACCAAAGAAGTAACGAGTGGCCACAAACAGAAGCATCCCTCCGGCGCAGGGAAAGAGCTAAGGCCTGGAAGCTTCTCTGCACTGAGGAGGCCAACAGTCTGGAAGAGGAGCTCTGTGAAGAAAGCTTACCAGCCCCTGAAAATGAACGATTCAAAGGTAAAATAATAATAAATAAAAATACTATTTATTTATTTATAGAATTTCTGAACGTAATTTTTAATAATTAAATATTTGCAGATGCAGAATGCCAGACGGATCTAAGCATGGTTGACCTCACAAAGCTGGAGGATGCAGTGAAAGGCTACACAACTGAGATCTGCGACCTTAAGGAAAAAGTCTCAGTGACTAAATTTACTCCTGAAACCTTCCAGAACAACGATAAAACAAAGTTTTATACGGGACTGCCCAACTTTTTAGTTTTGATGCAAATTTTTCAGCTCTGTGAACCTTATACATCAGCATGTCATCACTGTCAGCACTCTCCAAATTTGAGCAATTTATTATGATACTTATGCATCTCAGATTACATCTGCAGCTTCAAGACCTTGCCTATAGATTTAATGTGTCAAAAGCCACTGTGTCTCGAATTTGTTTTAGAACGATTCATGTTCTCCATGAAAGATTACAATTCTTAATAGTGGCCTGAGCGACAAGTAATTCAATCAACTATATTTATATAAATATTTTAAGTTTAAATGATTATACATGTATTTATCATTTAAAGTAAATCAAAAGTAAATTAAATCACTAATACTGTTACAGACCATATTTGTACATGTTAATTGTTCATGAAGACAAAAAAAAATTTTACCCAATAAGGTTGAATATTTTTAATTTATTCAATGAACTCCATAACCAATCTTTGTGAATATTGGTCAGTTAAAATGACATGAGTTTTGCTATTGAAATAAAAACATTTTTCTGAAGTAGACTCATTTTGCAACATTTGTGACATATGACATTTGTATGTGCTGTTATTTAACATATTAGAACACCTTTGAAATTCACAAGCTAATCTCATATTGATTTAAATATATCATTTGATTTAACATACTTAACTTTTCAATTAAGATTATTGTAAATAAAAAACAGCTGTCATGACATGTAACAACATCACATGACCCTTCTGCAGAGTGCTTGCTACAGGTGTAGCTGAAACATGTTATGGTAGTGACAAATGTTTTTGGGGAAAAAAAGAGCAACTGTTTAAATTTGTATAAACTTTTCAAACTCCTTTCATCAACTACTCCAAATAACATTCTTGATTCTTAGATTGGTTAGTCACGTGTGGATTTCTGTCCCAGGATTTCAGGTAGGATGCAATGTGTAAAATAGTGCTGAATTTTGGGAACTGCTGTTTCCCACAGCTGGTCATCTGGCAGAATTCTTTCCACATAAATATCATTTTCACTCCATACTACAAAATCACAATATTGTACATCCACAATGTGAATCTGATCCTGGAGCTGATGGTAATAAGGATGGTTCCTATCCAGTTGTACAGAATCTCCAACCTTGACGAGACGACGAGACAAAAACCAGGCTGTCCAGCACACATCCTCAGACTGACTTCATGCTCTTTGCTCTGTGGGCACTGAAGGACAAGACAATGAAACTTAGACATAAAAAATAAATACGGTAGTCTCCAAAACATTTCAATATGATACTTTTTTAAAGATTGTGTTTCACTCATTTCACTATCCAACACCAATGTTAGAAAATGAGACTATATTTATGTCTCTGTCAACCAGGTGTGTTCCACAGGTAAGAATGTATTAATCTGGACTAAGTTTTAAAAGGTGATGGAAAGGTCACACATTTTTTAACTGGAAACAAGGCAACATCCCACAAACTGCAAGACCATCCCCAAAACTACGGCTACATGCTGTGAAATATGCAAACAACAAAGATTTGAGTAAAAAATTATAGTTGTAACATTCATACTGTGAGGTGCGCAAAGTCTGCAGTGCAGTACCCTAATGCATGCTCAATAATCCAGGTAGAAAAATCTAAAAAAGCTAAGTCTGCAGTGCAGTAGTCCAAACCTTTTGAGAAATAAATTTTACCTTGATTTCACACACCCTGGCTCCATGACAGTCACATGAAACGACTCCATCTGGTGAGGCTCCCATGTATGGCCACCTTGAGTTTAACCAGCTAGTATCTGAAGTTACAAAGAAGATACGATCACCTTGATGATACTGTATTATCAAAACAAAAAAAATCATAATATTTTCAGTACATTAACTTACCTTTTTAATGGAGTTACTGTAGATCTCTGACCTACAGTGTAGAAATGCATATGACTCAACGTTAACACATACAACTCCAGCACGAATTTGGCTTTACAGAAGCTAAATATATTATTTTTAAGTAGATCCACGCACATAGAAATAACAGGGGGCTAACTAAACTTGTTGTTAGCATTAGCGATAGCGTAGTTAGCATAGGCTAATTACTAAATAAATAATACATCTCACTACTCACCCGGGCAGAAACAAGTCGACAACCATTTAAAGCTTCTTTTGATCCTAAATGGTTAACCCAAAACTCGTCCTCGCCAGTTTATTTAGGGCTTTGGCATACTTGCTGTAATCCATTCTGCTGTGTTTTGAACTGGGGAAAATCACTTCCTGCCCCGCATCTGAATTTCGCGCCACTTCCGGGTCACGTGATTGCAACCCAGCAATAGCAAGACAGAAGACTTCTGCTTGACCAGTCACTCTCATACAGCAGCACACTCAAACAAACAAACAAAAAAATTTTTTTAATGAAAATAATAATACTGTAATAATAATAAAAATAAAATTATGATAATAATAAAAAAAAGCATCTCACTCAAACTAACGCCAAAGGGTTTTATCACAGAATAAATCCCCCAAAATTCTAATATTGGATGATATGTTGTTTAAGTGATTTTCTTATTACCGTATTTTCCACCGTACATGTCGCATCAGTCCAATTATGTCCAATAAAGTGGAAAAATCTATGAACTTGTCGCACCGCCGTATATGTCGCATCTATTATGCGTCACCGCTGACGCGTCGCGTAACACGTCAAGACATCTTTATTTATAGAGCACAGTTAAAACAGATAAACTGCTATCAAGGTGCTTTATAAACAACATCACTGCAGACAACCCGGAAATGTGGGCCAGTGTTTTGCCAAAAATGGATTGGCTGCCAAATGGCCACAGGAGCGTGCCCGGAAGTACTGTAACAAGATTAACACTTAAAAACAATTATTTGTTTGCTGAAAATTATAGCAAAGATGTGTCTTAGCTGAACTTTTCCTTAATACAGTAAATGCACATAATGGTCAAATCAGCTGAATTTAAAAAATCATGTTTAAAAAATTTAAACATGTTTAAAAAATACCGTACGGTAGTCACAAGCGTGAACGAGCAGCGAGTGGAAACCGGGCATTTCTTTAAAATTTAACAAGCTAAACCCCTAAAAATATATATATATTTTGCTGACATTATAGTAATAATAATAATAATAATGAATTCAATTTATAACGCACTTTTCATTAATGAAAATCTCAAAGTGCTACAAGGAGCAACAGAATTAAATGACAATAAAACAAATAATAAAACAATTAAAATCAATAACAATATCAGCTAAGATCAAAAGTAGAATCATGAGGAGGTAGAGTATAGTAAAGATGTGTCTGAGCTGCTTGGAATTGTTAAAAGTTTGAATGTAAAAATAACAGAAAAAAAGATAAATTTAACACTATTATGCTGTAAATGTAATTGTACTATTTTGTTTTCAGAATCACAGTTTTTCTTTGTTTTAAATACAGCGATAAGTAATTACGATGACAAAATGTTGTCTTTTTAACATATTGGTAATGTAAAAATAACAATAATAATTTGTTTTAGATTTTACAAAACACCCCTGTTACTTAAACATTGTTTTCCTGTATTTCAATTTACAAAATATTTCTGTCAGCATTTTACAGACATTTACTGTTAAATTCACGGACATTTTTTACAGTGTAGACACACTTCCGAGGTGTAGAATAAGAGGTACCTGCCATGCATTTGAACGGAGGCAGTGCAATGCGAAGCACTGCATTGCTCTCCTATCCATTGCAATGGCAGCCCCCAATTAAAAACAAATTCAATTTGTTCCCTGGTTACACTGTGTTTTGGAAGATGTTCCACGATAATTTCACTAAACCTTTATGAACAGGTTAGTCTCATAGCGTCGTAAGGATTAATTTACAACAGAGACCTGTTTTAACAATGAACATTTGCCAATCACTGCTGTCTCATCAGACTATCTGCTATTGGTGACCATGCAATTTCCTTTTGATTCAGGCCAGAAAGAAAAATATGTCTCCTGTATTTACTATTAGTGACATATAACAATATAGCAGCAGTTGTTTAGAACTTACTTTAGTATGGCAGGTTTACAGGTTTACATGGAGCCAATGCCTATCTCCAGCAGTCAAAGGGCAAATATGAGTATAACAGAATAAAGGCATTAAAATAAGTACTGTAAATGTTTGCAACTTAAAATTTAAAACTACTTTAAAAATTGTATCCTCATGATGCATTTAACCTCTATTGAGGATATTAACTTTCTGCACTATAAGATTTTAATCCAAACTACTAACTGTTAAAAAGCAGTTTTTGCCTGTTTTATTGAGGTACTACTAATAAATCAAGATGATATGATATACACCATCTGCTCCCTAAACAGGTCTCTCTTGAAAATGCATTCTCGTGGCTCAATGAGACTACCTGTATAAATAAAGGGTAAATGAAAAAAAAAATCATGTCCACCAAACAAATAATCATGACCCAAGAGGGTATAGTTGTTTGAGAATATCCATCAAGCCATCCATCCAGTCTCTTTACTTGCTTTTCTAAGGGTATTTGTTACTATAGCTACAGTGATCACTGTGCGAGAGGTGAGGTGCACACTAGATATGCTGTAAGTCAGTAACAGAGCCACATAGACAAACAACTATTTTCACACCTAGGGATAATTTTGACTTACCAATTAACCCAACATGTTTTACATCTGTGGGAGGGAACCAGAATACACGGAATAAACCCATGCATCACAAGGAGAACATGTAAATTGGACATAACCTCAGGTAACATTGAACAAACACCCAACTAAACTAACCTCATAAACTCAGGTCGGAGGCTAAAGGCTCCAATATACCTGTTTCTTTTGCCTCACGCCGCTGGACTGGCATGTGCAACGCGCAGGCAGTTCATTTATAGCTCTTTGCAAGCGCTGCTCTCTGGGTGCAGGCTCCAGCAACTGCAGCCGTGCGGAGCAGGACAAATTGAGGTCGCTGATTGGTCATTTGCTGACACGCGAAGCAGTTTATCAACGCGCGCGCGTGGGCGTAGTAAAATTTGACCTTGGCGCGTTCACGCCCGTGATCAAAGGCTTTTGCCGCTGCGCTCCCGCGGCGCTCCCACGGCGCCGGGCGGCGCGAGGAAAAAGAAACAGGTATATTGGGGCCTTAATTTGCAATGTGTTTGCTTTGATGCAACCACTATAACGTCTGCTCCACTGTGCCACTTGTTTTAAAATATTATAACTTTATTATTTTTAAGAACGTTATTATTTTTTACACAAGTGAGTATTAACATTGACAGTCACTTGAACTAACAGGAACATTTTGATCTTGCACTGTTTTAAAGTTGAAAACTTGCTCTTATTTTGCCTCGACTATAAGATTCGCATAAAAAGCTGAATTCAAATTCCGTTGAAAATGCATCCTTGTTCTCAAAGCAAAGATTACTGGTATGCTGAATGTGATCTACTGCTGCTAAGACAAAAAAAAAAAAAAACATAACAACAACAACAACAACAAAAAACTACCACAACCAACCATTAATAAAAACGGAAGTACTGTATTTTTTGGCCTATAAGTCAAGTTTTTTGCATAATTTACATGTCCTCTGACTTATAGGCCAAAGCCACATATTTATGGATTTATTACCATATTTATAAACCAATTTTTGGCTGCGATTTGACCGTTTTCATTCATTCAGATAGAAAAAAAATGAACAGTACCATTTTCAGTCACTAGATGGCAGCAGAGTAGTAGTAGCAGTAAGGCATGCCATTTTAGCATGTAATAGGTAAAAGTGGCTATAATGACAAATTAAAAAATGTTCAAGACAAAAACAACTGGACTTTATGTATTATACTTTATAGTTTTTTTGTCTTGAATGTTTTAGAATTTATCATGTCCCGAATGGCTGAGAATCTTTACTGGCTATTAATGACACAATCCACTTGCCTTATCCTGCCACCTTCGTTCTGCTCGCTGCTTAGAGCAACCATCAAAGCAGCTGCACTGCCCCAAAAAATTGCAGCTAATTTGACCTTTAAAGTGCATTTATTGAGTAAAAGTTCAACTGAAACACATCTTTGCTATAATTTTGAGCAAACAAATAATTGTTATAGGTTCTTTTCTAGTAAAATTTCGAAGAAACAAGCAGCATTCATCCTTCCTTCTTTTCCTCTCTGCATGGTCCCGAACAACTGAGGCAGCAAATTTGTTTGAAATACAGCTGATTTGTTAGACTGAGACACACCTTTACTATAATTTTGAGTAAACAAAATAATGTTTTTAGGTGTTTTATCTTGTTAAATTTTTAAGAAATGAACAGCGGCTCGTAGCTCTGCGCGTGCTCGCTTGCATGAATCAGGTTTTGAAGACCGTCAAAGAGCATTTATTTAGCAAAAGTTAGGCTGAGACACACCTGTAACTATAATTTTGAGCAAACAAAAAAATATTTTTAGGTGTTTATCTTGTTAAATTTCAAAGAATGTCGGAGCGAGTTGTCCCTCTGCGCGTGCCCACCGTTTCCACAAATCGTGTTTTGAAATACAGCTGATTTGACTCTCAAAGCGCATTTATTAAGCAAAAGGTAGACTGAGACACATACTATAATTTTGAGTAAACAAATTATTGTTTTTAACTGTTAATCTTGTTATATTTTTATTAAAGTCCCTCGTGAACACTTGCACGGCTGCCATTCGGCAGCCCATTGATTTTTGGCCCAACACCATCCCACATGGGTTCAGTCCACATTTCCGGGTTGTCAGCGATGACGCGTAACAAATGTGTCAACAGTGATGCATAATAGATGCGACATATACAGCGAAGCAACATATTTATGGACTTTTCCACTTTTTTAGAAATATTTGGACTGATGCGACTTATAGGGTGGTGCGACATTTACAGTGGAAAATATGGTATGCTTTTAACATGTTATGTATATTTTAACTGGCAAACATTTACCGTAAATATTTATGTGTATATAAACAAAATTTCATGAAAAGAAGAAAAGCTCTGTGACATTGTCAGATTTGTTAAATTTAATTCTGCCTTGCCCTGTTTTTATGAATGCCATTTAATGTTTTGAAAAATGCAAATGCTCACATCTGTTCCTGCATGTTTGTAATACTTCACTTGCACAATATGTCATTGCGAACTCATCCAAAATATTCTTTCTGCCACACTTTCATTTGTGGTGCTGACAGTCTAATGGCTGCTATTAAATTTGTTTTTGTGCAGAGCTCCTGATGCTTCTACTGTGATAGTAATTTGACTTTTCTTGTCTCTGCTTTTAAACGTATGTCTGTGTTTCACAATGTCATATTTAGCACCCGTAGGTGGTAATTTTTGATTCATTTTCAAATGACAACACCAAATGCTACAGTAATTTTACCCTACTTCACAAGCATGCATTAACTGTGTCTGCCAGCAAGAATGTGCAGTGACTGTCGACTCACTGAAGTTAAATCATACACAGACATCGAAACACAAGCAAATAAATCATATTTAGGCAAACTTGAGATGAGTGACTTATCCTGACAAGCTGATTTTAACAGCCTTGTAATCCCCTCTGTGAGCACAAAAAGCCCATCAGTTTAGGACAAATCATAGTGACATCCACCAACACAAGTGGATGATACTTTGGGGAATAAACACAATTTAAATGGCAAATGTATGTACAGTCAGGCTCACATATTTTATATTACAGGCCCAGTGTTTTTATGAAGGAATATGAATCATCACGTAGTGTAGCAGTTTAAACTGAGGTCATCTTATACAGTAGTAAGAAATTATGGAGGTAAAGTTGTTTTGGTTAAGCTCAAACTCAATGAATAAAGTAAGATCTCACACAATGTGTTAGCCCTCAGGTTATGTGTTGGAGATGTACTCTCAGCCACAGTCTCATCAGTGTTTAGCTTCTTATTCATAAAACTGACTTTTTTTGGCTCTGGTAAATTAGCAAAGGTAGCCATTTTGAAATGAGCTGACTTCAAAAGTCAATCAATTTTACATGTAATAGTTACAATAAGAGGAGAGAAGGATGTTTGGATTTCCACCATGAACCTGTTGCTTCCATGACCCTAACCGAGGTTAAGTGGCATAGAATGGATGGATGGATGGATGGATGGATGGATGGATGGATGGGATTTCAGTTTGATCTGTAGAGATCCAAAACACTGTCAGGATAGGGTAAACATGTTTTGATTGCCCTCATCAGAGTTAAAGTAAAATGGTTACCTTTTCTGCTGATTGTGAAGTCCCAAAGAATATTGGGATGAAGGCTAGCCATACAATGCAGGTGGTGTACATGGTGAAGCCAATAGGCTTGGCCTCGTTGAACGTCTCTGGAACTCCTCTGGTTTTGATGGCATAGACTGTGCAGGTAACCATTAAGAGCATGCTGTAACCCAGCAGACAGATCAGTGATAGGTCGGAAATATCACATTTCAAGACACCTCGGGCCATTTCAGGATTGGCTGTACGCTGGTCCTCATAGTCGATGATGGCTTGTGATGGATCCACACCAAACCAGATACACACTCCAAGCAGTTGCACTGAAATCAAACTGAAAGTGATGACTAGCTGTGAGGCCGGCGAGATCAATCGAGGAGCACTGACTGACATTTTGCCCTGCTCGAAAATCCTGTAGATACGATTTGTCTTGGTGAGAAGTGCTGCATAGCTTATACTCATGCCCAGGCCAAGGAAAATCCTTCGCAGGGAGCACACAAACACGTCAGGAGTCGAGATCATGAGGAATGTTGTGGCATAGCACAGAAAGATACCAGTAAGCAGCACATAGCTCAGTTCTCTACCAGATGCCTTGACAATGGGTGTGTCATTGTAGCGTACAAAGGTAGCCACCACCAGCAGAGTGGCTATGATCCCCAACAAGGCAATTAGGACAGGGATGACTGCCCATGGTGAGCTCCACTCCAGCTTCACAATGGGAATAGGAACACATTCAGTGTGATTTTCATTGGGCCGCAGATCATAGTGGCACATCTTGCAGGTGTAAGTATCTGCCTGATACTGGTAACCATCGCAGTTCTCACAGTGCCAGCAACATGGAATTCCCTTCACTATCTTCTTACGCTGGCCGGGACGACAGGGTTGGCTGCAGATCGAGGACGGGACTTCCTGTGTTCCACCAGGCCACTGCATCTCACTGATCTGAAGAGAAAAATTTACAACCAGAGATAAAAAAGTTCAGTATACTGACAACAAAGGTGCTTCAGCCTTATCTTTTTCTCTTTCTTATGCCTTAGGGGTATTATTATTTTTTTTTTACATCTGAAATATGTAATTAAAGTAATACTAAATGAGTCAACAAAACAAATGACCTAAAGCTCAATATGCTGCACATACAGATTTGTGGTGACATTCAAAGTACCGGAGTTGTTAATTTATAAAGATATCTTATCATTTTGAATACTCAAAGTGGCTCAAGTAGGCAAAATTTATGATATTAAAACAGTATTTTTGTTTAGTTACATTTTAAAACTGTGAAGTTTTTAAAAAGTCTTCTTTATTTCTTACATGTTATTAGTACTGAGTACTTAGTATTAGCATGCACTTAGCACTAGAGTTTGAACACAGCTTTTATTGCAATATTTCTTGTCTGTGTTGTGTCAAAATTTTGATTTGTATTAATATGAATTCAAACACCTATTATTGTGTGCATAACATACTTTGTATCTGATGTCCTCATATACAATATATTCACAAAACATCTGTCTTCCAAAACTTTACTGACATAATTAAGAGTTCAAGGAAAATAACCTGAAATCAATGTCTCTGGTACAATAATTACTGTGAGCAGCACCAAAATAAGAACATTTTTGAGCTTATTGATGATGAAACTTACAAAAATATTAAGACCAAGACATGTTCACCACTTCATAATATGGACTTGGTCCATTTAAATAAATGGGCCATGTAAATAAACATGTTTGTTATTATATGTGAATAATTAATGAATGTGCTTGTTAAACTAAGGGAATTTAAACAATATAATGCAGGTTTTTAATTTTATTTCAATTATATGAACATAAATATCTATGTATGTTTCTATGCATGTTGACTGTGTGCTCATTGGTTTAATTGTTGTTTCTATTTTCACCAACTTTTTTATGGTATGATAGTTTTTAAAGATACTGCTACACATTCCAACTTTGATTGTCTACATGGAATAAACTTCCAAAGATGATCAGATTTTAATTTTAAAAAATTATATTGAATTTACACCATGCTATTTTTTTCTCTAAAGCTGTTTAATTGTTTAAAATTGCTCACAGTTTCTGTCCGGTTGTTGCTCTTTTAAGAAAGACGGAAGAAATTAGGGGTGCACAATATTATCGGCATGGTATCTGTATTGGCCGATATTAACGTTAAATTTCATTATTGGACATTGGCCATTCCATTAAAATAGCTCACTGATATAAAAGGTGCTGTTTTTGCCTGCAGCGGTAGCACAACGTGATGAAGTTGCAGCGGTAGCGCAATGCAATGACGTCACGTGTGCCTACCCGAGAGAATTTTTCAAAATGTCTGCGGTGTGGAAGTTTTATTTTTCGTTGGTGAGGACGTCAGATTTCAAATATTTATGGACTACATTGAACCTCACTACATCGTCAGCAGTCGGAAATATTTTTCAGACGTAACGTTACCCGAGTTACAAGCCGTCATTTCCGACGTCATTGAGAAGCTAATAGCCGATTGGCATGACTTGTTGTTTGAGTTTTACAACAGACATTTTGACATTGTGTTAGCCCAGTTATCATGATTAGTCTAACAGCACAATGGATAGACAAAAACGTTGAACTTAAAAAGGCTGTTATTCATGCACAGGAGTACAGAGGATCCCACACTGTAGCTAGGAACCTGGAACAAGCCTCCACAAGTGAGACAGCATTGCAGGTGACTAATGCTAATAAATAACATTTAACACTTTTAATTTAATATAAGTTAAAGTGCTATGCATATCATATGGCTGTTATTGAATACATGTCTCCAGCTCTTGCAGCTGTTGCACAATTTTCGTAGCAAATAAGCCTAAACTTGTGGGCAATGTTCTGACAAAGGAACATATATGAAATATTGGTATCTGTATCAGTTATTGGCTGAATAAGTTTTAACATATCGGAATATCGGATATCGGCCAAAAATCTAATATAGTGCATCCCTAGAAGAAATGTGAAGTTTTTATTAAGGGTAATGAGTTACATAAAAACAATATATACTAAAAAAAATTATGTGCTACAGTAGATACTTTAAGTGTCACATAGTATCTATCGTGGAAGCAAGATTAGAATGTTCTTTAGCACAACTGGCAGAAAATAAATATGCATGTGGCTTTAAAAATCCTTATTATTTAAATTTTATTTCACAATGCCAAAAACGTTTTGAAAACACTTCTATCCTTGCACACAATTCCAAAAAAAATAAAATTTAAAAATCCTTATTATTTAAATTTTATTTCGCAATGCCAAAAACGTTTTGAAAACACTTCTATCCTTGCACACAATTCCAAAAA
>JBBPBX010016363.1:23401-33784 GCA_038048925.1 Garcialebias charrua
AGGTACGCTTGGATCATGGCGGACGCATTCATTGCGCGTGCCGCGAGGCCCTGAGCTCTGTAACATTGCTCGAGAAGAGAAGCCGAAGCTCGACAGGCTTTGCTAGGGAGAGTTGGTTTTGTCCCGGATGACTTGGGAACCAGATGAGACGCCAGCGTGTCCTCAATTTGAGGCACATTGGCTATTCCCACTTCATCCATCCCGTCCACGTCGAGAAACTGCGAGAGCGGCAGCAGCATGGGAGCTCTGGGCTGAGACCAGGTACGAGTCAGCTCTGTGAGGAAGTCCGGAAAGACGGGCATCCTTTGCCTCGTGGCGGCTTGCTGCTTTGAATAAAAATAAATTCTGCCAACCTCGTGACTTGTTGACGAGGTGGAGGCTCCGGCCATGGGATCTGTGCGCGTCCGCTGCTCTGTGACCCAAGTCGAACAGAGCAGGGATGGAAAAGTCCGTTTCCGGGAGCACAGGTACCTGGGTGCGAGAGAGGTCTTCTCCCTGTTCCTCATATGTGAAGTCGGCGTAATCCGCAGAAAATTCACCTGAGGCTGAAATCGAGATCTCGTCCTCGTTCATCATGTCTCGAGTGTCAAATTTGACTGTTAAGTCCACCATGGGAGCCAACACATCTGGGTTGTCACCCCATTTGACTCGGGTGCTGTCATCCAAAGCCATGCTCTTGAACTTTGGCGTGGGGGTCAGAGGCTTAGTAGTGTCTGGGTCTGCTGGCACCGCAGCAACCCCTATGGCCTTGGTGACGAAGTCCACCCAGTGCCTCTTCACCGCCTCCAGCATCTGGTTGCAGTGTGGACAAGACTATGGCACGTCCAGCGCCATTTTCGCATGCAGCATCCATAAGCAGATGGGACAGGCCTCGTGGGTGTCCGCCGCTGAGAGGGAAAAACTGCATCCGCTAGGGTAGGTGTGCGAAGTTGGGCTCGCCCTCCTGCTGGTCTTTTTTGGAAGTCTTGTATTTTGCTTTCCTTTCTCCGGAGGCATGTCCAAGATAAGACGAGCGAGTCCTTCCAAGATCTTTTTTCTTTTTATTTGAGTCGTCTCCTCCGTCACGTCACTTTCTCTGGCTAGCCTGCTACGAATTAGCAGAGGTAGCGGTGTGACGTAATTAGCGCCGTCGAGTGAAGCAGTCTGCGGAAAGAGGAGAAGAAAAAACTTTGGGGTTAAGGAAAAATGTGCCGGACTAGCTTTCGCTAACCCAGCAGTACGCAGGAATAATTCTCTGTACGCCCTGAGTAGGGAGCAAGCTCACCTCTGGTCGAGCAATGAAGCAACAGAGAAGTCTCGCAAAGAGAGAGAGAGAGTTCAGGTTTAAGCAAGGTGAAGGGCAATAAGAGATCGATGGATGGGCGTCAGCGGCTTAAGTACCCAGAGGGCAGGGTCTCTGGTGCGACGCTGACGCCCCTGCCGTAAAGGCGTGATTGTATTCCTTCAGGTAATCGCGCAGAGCACAATTTCCCATAGCATTTATGTTGCACTGAGTGACATGACTGATAAGGGAACCTGGGGAGCATAAGCAGGTTCAGTAAGGGTAACGTGAGGTAAAGTGAGTAATGATGATTTTCTTTTTTTACAGGGGGATTTGTGGATTGTCAAAGGAGCAGATGATTCAATGGTTCCAGTGAGCGAAGGAATATGTTAAGGCTGAATGTTCAGGGCATTACGTTTAGGGTCAGTGATCTGGTCATGCGGAAACTGGAGAGGAATAACGCTACTTTCGGTACCAGGGAAACTATTCTGTGTGGTGCTGTTAAACAGACTAAGAGACGCTGTTGATAAAGAACTCAGAGAAGAACAAACGGGATTCCGTCACAACAGATCATGCAGTGACCAGATTTTCGTGCTGAGAAACATCATCAAGAGTCTACTTTCAACAAAAAATAAATAAATAAATAAATAATTAATATAAAATAAAATTAAATCCTTTCAGCTAATTTTGTAACTTTCAAATATTTAACAAGTGCTTTAGTTATAACCTGTGACTGATTTTTCTTCAATAAAGTAACCATTGTCACCGAACTCCCCATTACCCTTTCCAGTGCCTTCCTCTCTTTATTATATTTCTTACAATAAATCAACACATGTTCCACTCCTTCCAGTACCCCACAATTAGAGCAGTCACCTGATGGATGTTTTCCTATTATCTTTAGACCACTATTTAATGTAGTGTGCCCAATCCTCAACCTGTTAATCCATACTTCCTCTCTCCTAGTCATTAAACAGAAAAAATATATATATATATTTTTTCTCTCTCTTTTGTTTTCTATTGTTTATTGTTTGTTTGTTTATTGTTTAAAGAAATTCTACCATTGCTGTTCATTGTTCTTTAGTTTTAGCAGGTCGCTTTCGTAAATGAGCCCATGAGGTTCAAAAGATTTACCTGACTAAATAAAGGTTGAATGAATGAATGAATGAAAACTATCGTCACTTAGGAGTACCTCCTTCTGTATGTTATGTAAATGTCTTCCTCTTTCCTCTAAATCCCACCTCTCCTGCCACATATCATTTATTTTATCTTTAACAATTATTTTTATTTCTG
Source organism: Garcialebias charrua (assembly GCA_038048925.1). Classification (NCBI taxonomy): domain Eukaryota; kingdom Metazoa; phylum Chordata; class Actinopteri; order Cyprinodontiformes; family Rivulidae; genus Garcialebias; species Garcialebias charrua. Next base: position 25,953 of record JBBPBX010016363.1, read on the forward strand.
CTTTACTTAATGGGACATCATATTCAATTTCTCTTGCTGTATACGCGTCATCTCCACGCGACGCGTCAGCTTTGTCCTGATCAAGATGGCGGCGACAGGACCCAGCTAGTACGAAGAACTTCACAAAGAAACACGGTAAAAACAATTATTTCTTTGCGAGAAAAAATATATTACTAAGCTGACTTTATAGAAGACGTGTTCTTGAGTTTAACGAAATGTTCAAATCAGCTGGATTTAAAAAAAAAAAGTTCGCTGATTTTTATGCAGGCGCCAGGCGGGTCAAACCGGATGCTTTCTTTCTTTAAATTTAGCTAAATAAACGCTTAAAAAATATATTTCTTACCTCACTACAGCAGACGGGCTCCTGAGCTGAACCAAGTGTGAAATCAGCTGGATTTAAAAATCCGCGGTGTGGTTTATGAGTGGTATCTTGCAAACAAAAACAGCTACCTGTTCATCCATAGCAGGGAGCGGGCAGCCAGAGTAATCAGTCCGACCAAAGGAGGCCTTTTTCGGACACATGCATGTAGAAACTTCTGGGCAACTTCATGAGCAGCTCCGTGACTCACGTGACTTCCTGTAGCCGGTGAGATGGGTGATACCAAATTATTTGCAGGGGAGGGGGTCAGTCCTCAGGGAGTTTGTTAAAAACATGCAGCAATTTTACTAAAAAATTTGAATGAATAAAGAAAATCAATTATTGATGTAAGATATGTACAGGTAACCCCCGACCTACGACCCCATCGACCTGCGAACCACGGGACCTACGAACATATCATATTTAATAAAAATATGAATTTAAAAAAAAAAAAAAAAAATTATTTTTTTTTTTGTGTTTAAATGTTCTTAATTTCATGTGTACATCACTTTGTTGCAGCTCTGGTTGTTTTAAAGGCTTTATAAATAATAATTATGATAAAAAAGATCATTTCTGATCATTTTTGAGCAATTTTTGAGCAATCTTGGGCAACAGGAAGTAGGTCTTCAGTTTACACGGTCACAAATTAATGTAGAACACCGGACGCTATTTTAGGTTCAGTCACTGGGGTCTCCGGTCACAAATTAATGTAGAACACCGGACGCCATCTTAGGTTAGCTGCCGAGAGCCGGACGAAGACTGGTGACCAGGATGGCTTCATATGGATTAATTACTAGCTGGAAACGTCTCTGTGAACTTTGTGGATGTCTCAGGCAGCAGCGGATTTATCGCCGATCGTGCCAGGCCGCCGTGCGAACACCTCCGGCCGGCCTGGCTACACCTCCGGCCTGGCTAGCTCCAGAGCTAACACTGGAGCTAACACGGGAGCCGGCCTTTTGAACACTGGTGACCAGGATCGCATCATATGGATTAATTACTAGCTGGAATAGCTCTGTGGACGTCTCAGGCTGGAGCAGCGGCTGGAGCAGCAGCTGCAGATTGATCGCGCCGCCGCTCCAACACTAGCTCATGGCTTGGCTAGCAGAAGCTAGCCAGCTAGCTAACACAGGTCTGGAGCAGCTGCGGTGGCTTGCCGGCCCCCGCGCTGCTTGGCCCGAAAACAATCAACGCATGGCAACCTATGTCGGCTTTGACCATCTCAAAGTAAGAAAATATATTTTTATTTATTCTGTAAATGTGAATAGCAATGTTTAACATTACAGTACACTACTTTACATGCTTAAATGTGTGCGCGCGCTCCGTTAGCATGATAAATAAAGGTTGAATGAATGAATGAATGAATAATTTTTTTTTTAAATATAATTTTCACCCCCTACCTACGAACGGATCGAGCTGCGAACGGTTCTTAGGTCCCAAACTCGTTCGTAGGTCGGGGGTTCCCTGTATAATGACGAAATGATGTCATTTTATTGGGGGGGTTGAAATGACCGGATCAAATTATTGGGGGGGGGGTCAAAAACCCCCCATCCCCCGTGTAAATTACGCCTATGGGGATGAAAGGTGGTGGGAAATACTGTATGTATTCCTATTTGAGGTTGTATTTAACTAAATCTAAGACCTGGTAAAAGATCAGATAGTTATCCTAATAGACAAAACTTGCTCCTGTTTTGCACTATGACTGTACACATCAGTAGTGTTTGTTGTTTAGCTTGAATTATTTGCCCACATAAGAAGCGTGCCTTGATTTACCATAGCACTAAATCTCATGGGCCTCCTCCAGGTGATCTGCTCCGAGTTCCATTAGGAATAAAGACAGAATCAGGCCAAACGTCACAGCAAATGACCTAAAGAAATCTTTCTGGCAACCAGAAACTGTTACAGAAGACAGAATAATGCTTATTCGTATTTTTCACAAACACTGCTAAATAAATCTTTTGGGGTTTTGCGCCCTCAGAGTGATCATTAATAACATGCAAATTTTAACCATTGTAACTGAGGAGTTGTAAAATTAACCAACAAGGTATAAAATCAAAACAAAGCAATTTCACTACTTTTGAAATATTATCATTTCCCAGCATAAAGACTTATTGCAATGTGACAAAAATATGTAGTACATTGTGTAGTACATATGCAGTATATACTGAAATAATCAAACACATTGTAAATCTACTAATGCCATTGCTGGAATTTAACTTATGTTCCCAAGTTAAAATTACTTGTTTTTAAAGCTAGAGTTCCTGCTGAGTTGTTGGAAACCTTACTTGAGATCAAGTTTAAACGCATTAGTCCAATAGCTTCTCTTCCTCTTGGACTATTGGTCTCTGAAATGCAAAACAGTCTTCAAATAATTTTAAAGTTTTTAGAGGAAGTTGTTTTGTTACTTAGGTATATATTTATGTTCGCTCAGAAAGTTTGCAAATCATGTCATCTGGACCTGTTTCTTTAAGTGAAGAAATGTTTCAGCCCCCATCCAGAGGACTTTGTCAGTCAACCAGATATGTCCCATAGGTTTCAAGCTAATCCCAAGGTTAGCTTGAAACCTTTGGGACAGATCTGGTTGGCAGGCCACAGACTGACAAAGTCCTCTGGATGCGGGATGAAACGTTTCTTCACTTAAAGAAACAGGCTGTTTCTGTGAGTAGCATGTTGGCCACCTGGCCTAAAACACTTGATCGCTGTTAATGACTGGTGTTTTTGGATGGGTGTGCTCTGTTTGCATGTGTTAAAAAGCCTGCTTCTGAGATTCCAACCAGAGGTTGGCTTGAAACACAGCAATGAAGGCTACATATGGGACAAGCCCCGCATACTCTCCCATTCGCAATAATGGTGTTGCATGACCTGTTGAAATGTAGAAACCCTGGAATGGCCACTAAAGGCGTTGGGCAATATTTCTAGTTGCCATCTTGAGAATCCATTTGTGTATCACTTTGTACTGTTTATCTGTGAAGGCCACATATCTATCTATCTATCTATCTATCTATCTATCTATCTATCTATCTATCTATCTATCTATCTATCTATCTATCTATCTATCTATCTATCTATCTATCTATCTATCTATCTATCTATCTATCTATCTATCTATCTATCTATCTATCTATCTATCTATCTATCTATCTATCTATCTATCTATCTATCTATCTATCTATCTATCTATCTATCTATCTATCTATCTATCTATCTATCTATCTATCTATCTATCTATCTATCTATCTATCTATCTATCTATCTATCTATCTATCTATCTATCTATCTATCTATCTTCTGTCTGTCTGTCTGTCTGTCTGTCTGTCTGTCTGTCTGTCTGTCTGTCTGTCTGTCTGTCTGTCTGTCTGTCTGTCTGTCTACAGGGAGTCCCCGACTTACGAACGAGTTCCGGACCTAAGGACCATTCGTAGGTCGATTCTGCCGTAATTTGGAGCCCAAAAACACGTCTCGTTCGTAAGTCCGGATTTTTGCCATAAGTCGCGGCCATACCGTTAACACAACGCTGCACACCCGTTTATCGGCATGAGACTGAACAAGCGTACATACTGGTCCATAAACATGCACAGAACGTTATTTACAAACACTTAGCTAACACATTACACCACACATTAATCCATAAACACATACAGTACCCGTATAGCATGTACAGTACTGTAATGTACTGTAATGTTAAACAATGCTATTCAGCACAGCACTTTCAATACTGTAATTAAAAAAACTACTGTAGTGTACATGTATGAAAACAAAGTGCCTTAGTGTACAGTCCAGTCCAGGAACTTTTAAAAGGTACAGTAATGTATTTTTCAGCACAGAAAAAGCATAGAAAATAAAAATCTCGTCCTCTTCCTAAACAGTTCCCAACCATCAGCAGCAATTGACATCTATCATAAACAGTTTTCAACCATCATTATCAAAGCACATCCATCATAAACAGTTCTCAACCATCAGCAGCAATTGACGTCCATCATAAAAAGTTCTCAACAACCAGCAGCAATTGACATCCATCATAAACAGTTCTCAACCATCAGCAGCTATTGACATACATCATAACAGTTATTAACCATCAGCAGCAATTGACGTCAATCATAAACAGTTCTCAACCATCAGCAGCAATTGACATCCATCAGAAACATGTTGCAACCATCATGTATGAAAAACCAGTGCCTTAGTGTAAAGTCTAGGAACTTTAAAAAGCTAGAAGCAGCACAAAAACAGCATAGAAAAGAAAATCCCCTTACATTGATTGAAGTGGAGGTAGACAGACTTATTAGGTTATTCTCAAGTTCAAACCTGGATCAGATAGAACTGCTTAGCTATTGCTCAACCATGAATGATGGGTGCATGGGAGTCCAGATGTGAGTACAGTTCAGGTGTGTGGTCATGATGTGAGCAGGTCTGTCCATCAGGTCAGGTGTGTTGTTTTTTTTGGCAGCAGTCATTGATGTGGATGCATGTCAGGGTTAGGCACAAGGTGTTAACACACAGGTGATGGTATGGAGAGAAACTAGGCAGCAGGCAGGAGGACAAAGGCAGGCAGGAGGACAGAGCAAAGGACACACGTCTGTCCATGAGGTCAGTCTGAGCACGTGTTCTCTGTTGAAAGACATACAAACATGAACAGCTGTAGCTACAACAGCAATAAAAAGATAAAACACTGACAGAAAACAAAATCTACTCACTGTAGGTGTTCACAAACAGGTGATGGTATGGAGAGAAGCTAGGCAGCAGGCAACAGGCAGGAGGACAGAGGTAGGCAGGGGGACAGAGCAGAGGACACACGTCTGTCCATGAGGCAGGCACAATAGGTTTGTTCTGTTGAAACCCACACACACGTCAACATCTGCAGAAATTAAAACACAAAGAAAAACGTTGTTCTTACCTGTATGGTGTGGTGCAGATGTGTGGGTGGAGAGATACTAGAGGAGGCAGGAGGACAGAGCAGAGGACACACGTCTGTCCATTAGGTGGGTGTAGCAGGTGTTTTCTGTTGAAACCCACACAAACATGAACATCTGCAGAAACTGAAATACAGAGAAAAACATCTTGTTCTTACGTGTATGGTATGATGCAGATGTGTGGATGGAGAGGTGCTAGAGGTAGGCAGGAGGACAGAGCAGAGGACACACGTCTGTCCATGAGGCGGGCGCAGCAGGTTTGTTCTGTTGAAACCCACACACACGTCAACATCTGCAGAAATTAAAACACAGAGAAAAACATATTGTCCTTACCTGTATGGTGTGGTGCAGATGTGTGGATGGAGAGGTGCTAGAGAAGACAGGAGGACAGAGCAGAGGACACACGTCTCTCCATTAGGTGGGCACAGCAGGTGTTTTCTGTTGAAACCCACACAAACATGAACATCTGTAGAAATTGAAACACAGAGAAAAACATCTTGTCCTTACCTGTATGGTGTGGTGCAGATGTATGGATGGAGAGGTGCTAGAGGTAGGTAGGAGGACAGAGCAGAGGACACACGTCTGTCCATGAGGCGGGCGCAACAGGTTTGTTCTGTTGAAACCCACGCACACGTCAACATCTGCAGAAATTAAAACACAGATAAAAACATATTGTCCTTACCTGTATGGTGTGGTGCAGATGTGTGGATGGAGAGATGCTAGAAGAGGCAGGAGGGCAGAGCAGAGGACACACGTCTGTCCATGAGGCGGGCGCAGCAGGGGTTTTCTGTTGAAACCCACACAAACATGAACATCTGCAGAAATTGAAACACATAGAAAAAGATGGTGTCCTTACCTGTGTGGTGTGGTGCAGATGTGTGGATGGACCAGGGGTCGTGATGCTTTGGAGGCTGTCGAGAGAGAGGTGATGATTACAGTAGATGTAGCTATAACATAAAACAAAAAATAAAGGAAAAATATTAACATGTCTTTGCTGTACCTTTCTTTGGATGTTGGGCAGGTCAGTAGAGGTGGGTAGGTCAGTGATGGGATGGTGGAGCTGGTGGAGAGGAGGGGGAGGAGGAGCAGCAGCAGGCTGTGAACATAAGCAGATACAAATTGATTAACAGATGAAGTTACTGTGTGTAACATGACATAATTCAGAAAAATCAAAATAACATTTCATTACCTGGATGGAGGGAGCGGGGAGGGGGAGGCGTCTTTTACTGGGGAGAGGGTGAACTGTCCATGGACTCCTCCTGGCTTGCTGATGGTCTTTCTTGTGGTGCACCAGCAGATCCTGGAGGCGGTGCTGGGACCTTGGTCACAAATCTCAGCATCGAGCTCTGCACCTGTTCCTGTTTTGCGATCTCTTGGGTCCCATTTTAAATATTAGCAAGCATGTTGCTTTTTACAGCTAAGCTAATGCTAATGCTAACTCGCTAATGCCAAATCGTACCGTTACTGTATGTTCTTCACTTGCCGAAACTCAACCACGCGGGTCGAAATGGCGTGTCCCTTTAAATACTACCGTAGTACCTGTAGGTATCCCTCCGCCGCCTTTTGTTTCGCCAGGTACAGTACGGCTGTGTATACTTCCGCCGGCCGCCCCACCCTCCTCCTCCCGCTAACGGTAGTTTTTCACAGTCAAGCGCCAACAGACAACAGCCAAGGTAATCCCCTCCCCCACCGTGCCCTAATGACGCACTTATGCCGTAGCTCCCTTGCTGTTTAATAACTTTACCTAATGGAACCATATATAAGGTAAAGCTTACTGGTCCAAGCACTAAACTCTGAGGATCTCCATACCTCTGTAGTAGAATACTGTGATCCACCATATCAAATGAAACACTGAGATCTATCTAAGATCTATCTAAGATCTATCTAAGAGCCAAGATGGTCTAGTGGCAGGGCTTTTGACTACGGATCCGAAGGTCGCGGGTTCGCGCCCCGGCCACTACCCAGCTTGGGGTGTCTATGAGTGCACACCTATTTCTCCAGCTCCCCGGGCGCTTTCGGGCTGCTCACTGCACCACCTGGTAGGTGGTTGGGTTAAATGCAGAGACGAATTTCGTCTGTGTATGGGAACATACGCAGATGACAGGAATAGACATTATTATTATTATCTTCAATTCATCCATCCATCAATCCAGCTGTCCATCTTTTGCTTATTTTTGATTTGCAGTGCATAACAATTTTAAGATGTTGCTTAAAAATTGTATATATTTCAAAAACAATTTATTCTAATATTTATTTTATTTTAAATATTTCATAAAACCTGAATTTCCATCCACAATGTTGTTTGGCAGACAAATGCTATCTCTAATCTGAATTTTAAAAATGCAGTGCCTGATAAATTAGAAGGTTGGATACCATGAAACTGTCAGACTAGCTGCATTCTGTACTTCTTGCTCTGACACAGATGGGATTACAGTACTGCTTTAAAATCACTAGATGTGTTAGAGAAGCATGTGGCCTCTGTGACCTGACATTATGCTTAGTGTTCACCTGGTTGTAGAAGCAGACAGGGGTACAGAGGTTTTTGAATGAACCTGATTCAATTTACCAGC
>JBBPBX010016364.1:0-23382 GCA_038048925.1 Garcialebias charrua
AACAGTAACCATCTAAACACTAAACACTAAAACATTTAATAAACATAAGCATAAAATAGTAAAAGTGTAACACTGTCCTGAGTTTTTTCATAATAGTATAAAAGTATGAAAATTTACACCAACACTGAAACACCAAACACCCCTAAAACACCAAACACCCAATGAACATAAGCATAAAATGAAATAATAAAAGTGTAATACTGTCCTGAGTTTTTGCATAGTAGTATAAAAAGTATATCTATAAAATAAACTGAAGGTTCTAGCATTGACATTTGCAAAGAGTGGCACAGCAGCATATAAGTTAATGTACACAGTATATGTATGAGGTAGTTGATGTTGGTATATAGGCAAAGTGGCATATGCAGTGAGGCACATAAGGCACATTTGGCATCCTTAGATAAGGCTAGTCAGAGAATGCTGTATATGTATCTGCAGTAGTGTAGATAAAAGTAGTGTAAATGTAAACAGTAGTAATAAATGTAAAGCAATAGTACATTTATTTACACTGTTTTGAATATATTGAAGTTTCTGAAGGTTTTTGCCAGGGATTCCAATAAACAGGGAGTTGCAGTAGTCGAGCCTGGAGGAGACAAAAGCATGGACGAGCTTCTCAGCATCGGAAAAAGTTAGGGATGGGCGAAGTCTGGAGATGTTTCGAAGATGGAAGAAGCAAGTTTTAAACAGATGCTTAATGTGATTTTCAAATGTAAGATTGGAGTCCATTTTTATTCCAAGATTAGTAACAGAGGTGGAGAGGGGGATGTCTTGTCCAGAAAAGGAAAGTGTTGTTATAGGAGATGTTTGTACCTGGTGAGGGGTGCCAATCAGTATGGCCTCAGTCTTGGAGCAGTTTAATTGAAGAAAGTTCTGATTCATCCATTCCCTAATTGCCTCCAGGCAGGCAGAGAGGGCAGTGAGTGAAGATGGAGATGACAAGGTGGAAGATGAGGATGCTCCAGTCCTGATGTAAAGCTGTGTATCGTCGGCATAACAGTGAAAAGAAATGTTGAACTGATTAATAATTTGACCTAAAGGCAGCATGTAAAGGGAAAACAGCAGGGGCCCCAGAACTGACCCCTGAGGGACACCACAGGAGACACAGACTGTCTGGGACGTGGCGTTGCCAAGACTAACACATTCCAGCCTATTGGAGAGGAAAGATTTGAACCAGTCCAGGACGGTGTCGCAGAGACCGACCTCTACATGAAGACGGTGGAGGAGGATACTATGGTCCACAGTGTCGAAGGCTGCAGTGAGGTCAAGGAGGACAAGGATGGAGGGAGAGCCAGTGTCAGCAGCCATGAGGACATCATTGGTAACTCTCAGCAATGCAGTCTCTGTACTGTGAGCTGCTCTGAATCCAGACTGGAACTTCTCATACAGGGAGTGTTGTTGTAGGTGATCCTGCAGCTGAGCAGCAACAGCTTTTTCCAGCACTTTAGACAGAAAAGGGAGGTGTGAAATTGGGCGGTAATTAGAAAAAATGTCGGGATCCAAATTAGATTTTTTCAGAAGAGGCCTAATGATGGCAGTTTTTAGAGGCAGTGGAACATGACCAGATTGTAGAGACTGATTTATTATTTGAGTGATTAGTGGGCCTATTGCAGAGTGATTGGTTTTTATGAGAGACGAGGGGAAAGGATCCAGGGCGCAGGATGAAGGCTTCATTTTCTTGATGATGGCCTCCACCTCACTCTGAACAACTTCGTCAAAGCTGTTTAGGGTCCCAGAATGCAGACGGGTGGTGGCACACTGAGAACAGGGAGGTTGTGGAGCTGAGATCTGATAGTGTCAACTTTGGTTTTAAAAGATGAAAGAAACAGGTCGCATTTTTGAGCAGAGTCCTCAAGAGTTTGCTTAATGGGATTAAGCAGACGAGTGATTGTGGAGAAGAGCTGTTTAGAGTTTCCAGGGCAGGTGTTGATGATGTTAGAATAATATTTGGAGCGTGCTTCTTTAAGAGAATAGGCGTACGCTTTCTGATGTTCTTTATATGCCTGCTTATGCACAGAGAGACCAGATGATTTTACACGTCTCTCAATAGCACGGCCAGTTGCCTTCATCTTGCGCAGCTCATCAGTGTACCAGGGGGCTGAACGCGAGAAAGACACCAGTCTTGTCTTCAAGGGGGCGTGTAGGTCCAGGAGCTCCCGAAGAGAATGGTTGTAGTAATCCACAGAGTCATCTGCAGAAGGATGATTGACAGCCTTAAGGTAAAGTCCATCCTTACACAGCAGCAGCTGGAAACAGTAATCCATGCCTTCATCACCTCTCGGCTGGATTACTGTAACGCTCTATTACCTTGGCGTCAGCCAGTCCTCCCTCAGACGTCTCCAGTTGGTCCAGAACGCTGCTGCTCGCCTTCTAACTGGAGTTCATAAGAGGGAGCACATCACCCCCACTCTGGCTTCACTCCACTGGCTGCCTGTTCATTTTAGAGTTCATTTTAAGATACTTTTATTTGTTTTTAAAAGTTTAAATGGTCTTGCTCCATCCTACCTCTCTGAGCTGCTTCACCCATACTCTCCTGCTCGGTGCCTCAGATCAGCTGATCAGCTGCTTCTGGAGGTGCCGAGGTCCAAACGGAGGCTCAGAGGAGACAGAGCTTTTTCTGTTGCTGCTCCAAAACTGTGGAACGATCTCCCTCTTCCCGTCAGACAAGCTCCTTCACTGTCCAGTTTTAAAACTCTTTTAAAAACACATTTTTACTCACTGGCTTTTAGCACAGACTGATTTTGTTCTGCACTGTTTTATTGTTTTTATTGATCTTAATGTTTTAACAACTGTTTTATTTTTATGTGTTTAAATGTTCTTGATTTTATGTACAGCACTTTGTTGCAGCTGTGGTTGTTTTAAAGGGCTCTATAAATAAGTATATTTTCTAAAGTTGTTACACTGACAATAAAGTGACATTTTTACAACCTCTAAGCAGACATATTATGCGACCCCCCTGTACTCTCTAACCCCAACCCATTGGGGCCGGGCCCCCCAGGTTGGGAACTACTGGTGTATGGTATGGTATGGTGTATGGTATGGAATGGGATGTATGGTATGGTATGGGACGGGATCACATCTTAACCCCCTACTGTTAAGGTGTAATTTGTCAATTTACATGTACGTGTTACATCAGCTTGCAATTTACATATGTTGGTGCGTGACTCCTAAGACTGTTATAACTCCACACGCACACAGTCTGCGCATTGAATTGATAAAGCCCTCTGGATAGAGGTCGAAACGTCTTCTGTAACAAATAAAGTCCAGTTGATCTTGTATTGAACGCCTTTTTTGATTTTATGGCATGGTATAGTGTATGGGATGGGATGTATGGTATGGTATGTTATGGTGTATGGTATGGTATGTTATGGTGTATGGTATGGTATGGTATGTATGGTGTATGGTAATGTATGGGACGGGATCACATCTTAACCCCCTACTGTTAAGGTGTAATTTGTCAATTTACATGTATGTGTTACATCAGCTTGCAATTTACATATGTTGGTGCGTGACTCCTAAGACTGTTATAACTCCACACGCACACAGTCTGCTCATAGAATTGATAAAGCCCTCTGGATAGAGGTCGAAACGTCTTCTGTAACAAATAAAGTCCAGTTGATCTTGTATTGAACGCCTTTTTTTATTTTATGGCATGGTATAGTGTATGGGATGGGATGTATGGTATGGTTTGTTATGGTGTATGTATGGGATGGGATGGTATGGTGTATGGTAATGGTATGGTATGGTATGTATGGTAAGGATGGTGTATGGTATGGTATGGTGTATGATATAGCGATGGGTATGGGATGGGATGGGATGTATGGTATGGTGTGGTATGGGATGGGATGTATGGTATGGTATGGTATAATAAATATATTTTTAGTTGGTAGCATTTCCACAGAAACCAACTACAGAATGGCTGAACTACAGCTCCTGTAATTTTTTTAAATAAAAGCAGAGATAAAAAAAATATTAAAAGGTTTGCAAAGCCATGTAAAATCAACCACAAGGCAGCCCTGCGAAAAAGCTTTATGGTTTTTCTCTAAATGCAGCCAGAGTATGTAATAAAACGATAAAATTACAAGTGTTGCTATATTTTAATCACTGACTCTTATGCAGTCAGACCTCATGAATAGTTTCTTGTTTAGCACCAGATCCTGTGGAATGCAGATTTTCACCCCGAGGAGTGTATGAACTGTATATTTCAGATACAATCAGGTTGTTTTGCTCAAACTTTTTGTGCCCCAAAGTGGGGGGATATTTTCTTTTCATAAACCAAATCAAAGAATTGTGAAATGTATAAAATGTAGCAAACATTGGTTTTATAAACTCTTTCAGCTGGACTTTAGATATGCTTTAGTCTACCTGTGTGATCATGTGCGTGGTACTTTTGTCTTCTTGCAGCCTTGTTTAATCAACAGACAAGTTCAAAGCTACCAGGATGACTCGTATGTCCCCATGGCGTCGCCCTCTCCCTCTGTAACGTCTGTCCAATGTGACAGTTATATCCCCATGAGCCCCAGGACCTTCAGCTTCCTCAGCACGAATGGCAGCGCTGAGTCTTCCTCATCGCTCAGCTCGCCGACGTGCCAACCTGGAGATCCTGCACCACCTCCAATTCATCGGCACCTCAAGCCACGCTTAAGGAGAGGTGAGAATCGTATCAGTCCTGAGCAGCCTGTTAGAACTTTTTTTTTAAGTGGGGTTGTGTGGAGTTGTTGTGTGTAGTAAGTATCTTACCTGCAACATGGCAAAGTCATACTAACAGCTATGTGCAGGGCTGTCAAACTTCAGGCCTCGAGGGCTGGAGTCCTGCAACTTTTAGATGTGTCTCTGATGCCACACAGCTGAATCATATGACTGAATTAGCTTCTCAGTGCAGTCAAGTTCTCCAAAGTCCTGCTAATGACCTCCTTATTTGATTCAGGGGTGTGGCATCAGAGACACATCTAAAAGTTGAAGGACCCCGGCCCTCGAGGCCTGGAGTTTGACACCTGTGTACATCATCTAAAACCACTCAGATGTTTTTAATTGTTGAGCAAACACTATACAGTACAGTAGTAAGTTTGTTAGCATGTTAGCATAGCATATCTAAAAATATCTCACCAATCACTGATTGGACTTCAATGAAAATCTCAGAAATTGATCTACAACTGATTAACTTTTGGAGTCAAACCAGTTCAAGACGGATGCTTCAGCTAAATGACCATAGCAAACACAAAAATTGCTATGACTCTGTCAATTTTAGAAATATTGAGGTAAAATTTGGTGTGGTAATAGTTAAGAGTTGCCCCAAACACACACACTGAGCACTAAGTGATTGTTTAAGCTTTGCCATTATGTGAGTCAACAGTTAGCAAAATATCTCATGAGCCAGAGGTCAGATTTCAAGGAAACTCAGAAAGTAATCACTAGACATGCATCTAAAACTTATTAACCTTTAACCAAGTCAACATGGCCACCACAGCCATTACTTTTAGCAAACACAAACGTTGCTGTAACGCAGGCAGTTTTAAAGATGATGAGCTATAAGTTAGTGTGATAGTAGCTGAGTCATCCCCAACACATACCCCAGAGACACTAGATGTTTATATATTTTGCAGTGACTATTAAAAGCAACTGTGTCTGTTTGTTGGCAAAATACCTCATGAATCCTGAACATCTACAACTGACTGACTCTTAGAATCAACCCATTTCAAGATGTCCGCCACAGCTAAGTGACCTTAGCCAACAGAAAATGCCTAGAAGTTTTACAAATACTGAGCTGAACTGGAATGTGGTAGTAACTGAGTCATTCATAACACCCTCTGAGTGCCAGCGGAAATCCTGCACAATGCTGTATTCATGGTTTGACCAAAATGTCTGTAACTCCATCCCTTCACAATATCGAATGATCTGAGTTGAAAACTGGAGGTTATGCACCATAACCAATGTTCCCTGAAGGAGGGGAACAAGGTGNTTATCTGAGGAGCAGACTGCTATGAGTTTAACTCCATCACAGAACTCATCTTGAACAAGCCTGAAGGCGACAGACAGTGGAAAGGAAAAACTCCCTCATGAGAAAGAAACCTAGAGGTTATGCACCATAACCAATGTTCCCTGAAGGAGGGGAACAAGGTGCAACAGATACGTATGGGGAATAGCACCCCCACGCGTTCACTTGTGAAGACACTTTCAACACGTCTGTCAGGGCCAATGAGCTTGCAGCATGTGTCCGCCCCCTATAAAGCATGCTGCACGCCTCATTACCTCATCTGCAAGCACTTTGCCGAGCTTTTATCAAAGCATTGAAGAGGCCGACCTGTGTTCCACCTTGTTCCCCTCCTCCAGGGAACATCCAGTTCCCTTTCAGTCGGGTCACTACGGTGCAACAGATACATATGGGAACATACCATCACGCCCCAGAAATGCATAAGCAGAGAGTGTAGGCCTTATGCTGACAGCAAGAGCACGTTCAACTCTTCTGTGTGGAAAACACAGCCTGGGTGACGTCACATGTTGTGACATCCAAGCTGTAGAATTTAATGAACATGTTAGAAGATGCCCAGTTAGCAGCAGAACAAATGTCTGCCACAGGGACCCCTTTAAACAGAGCCCAGCTCGTAGCCAGGCCTCTTGTTGAATGCGCGTGCACCCCACTGGGTGCTTGTTTGTTCTTACTACTGTATGCTCTAAAAATAGCCTCTGTAACCCAGTGGGAGAGGCGTTGTTTTGAAAAAGCTTTTCCAGTAGCAGGTTTAGCAAAGCACACAAACAGCTGATTAGTTTTGCGCCAGCTCCTCGTCTTCTCCATGTAAATGCGTAATGCACGCAGAGGGCAGAGAGCGTTCATGCACTTCTGTTCCACAGTAACAATTGGAGGTGGAGGAAAAGCCGAAAGCTGAAAAGATAAACTCTTATATGAAAGAGAGGGCACCTTGAGGACGTAGGCCAGATTTGGGCGTAACGTTACCTTAAAGCCATCAGGTGCAAACTGTGTGCACATCTGATGCACTGAGAGGGCATGAAGGGCACCTACCCGCTTTGCAGAGCACGGAGCCAAGAGAAGAGCTGTTTTATAAGATAAAATATATTCATTTACACTCTCGAGAAGCTCGAACGGGGTGTCACAGAGAGCGCCCAGGACCAGATTCAGGTCCCACTGTGGCACTATAGTTCTGTTAGGAGGCCTCAAACGTAGCACTCCCTTCATGAATCGGATCACGAGGGGGTGGGAGCCGGGTGACTCCCTCCCCCATCCTTCATGACATGCAGAAATGGTAAACAGATAGACCTTAATAGTGGAGAAGGGTAATAGTGGAGAAGGATTGACCCTTATCCACCAAGTCTTGTAGAAAAGTGAGAATCTGAGGGATAGTGCTGGAGAATGAAACAAAATTTCTCTCCTGGCACCAGGTCTCAAAAACACGCCATTTAAGAGCATAAAGTGACTGAGTTGAACTTGCTCGTGCACACTGAATGGTGTTTATCACATTAGCAAGAAGACCAAAGGTCGTCAGCTTTAACCTTTCAGGGGCCAAACCCACAGGTTCCATAGCTCTGGTCTCGGGTGCCATAATTGCCCGCAGGCCTGAGTCAGCAGGTCTCTGTGTACAGGCAGGCACCATGGCTGTCCTGCTAGCAAAGATATCATCTCTGCAAACCAGGCTCGTTTGGGCCACCTCGGTACAACCAAGATCAGTGTGAGAGCTTGTCTGCGTACCCGCTCCAAGGTCACTGGTATCAGTGTCACTGGGGGAAACGCATAAAGACGCATTGATGTCGGCCACACGGACAACAGCGCGTTCACGCCTTATGGTGCATTCACGTCCCGTATGGAGAAATACATAGGACAGGGAGCGTTTGGTTTTTAGGCGAACATATCTACGCTGGCCTTCCCGAACATCTGCCATATCTGCTGAACCACCTCTGGGTGCAGACGCCACTCTGACGTCAGCGGTGCGCCCCTGGAGAGCGCGTCCGCTCCATGATTTTGCACACCCGGTACGTGTGGCTTTGAGTGACAGGAGGTGCCTGTTGCTCCATTGAAGCAGTTTGTTCATCAGGCGGAGGCGGGGCAGGGATTTTGTGCCGCCCTCCTTGTTTATATGTGAGATTACACACGTGTTGTCGCTGCGAATCTGCACATTTTCCTGACAAATCAATTTTAACTTGTTGAGATGTTTTAAAGAGAGAAAAACAGCCAACATCTCCAGTTGATTTATGTGCAGCTTCTGTTGCTGCTGGGACAAGAGGCCACGTACGTGCACGTGTCTGCAGATCCCGCCCCCACCCAGTCAGAGATGTATTTGTTGTGACCACTATGCGTGATAAGACTCGGCCTAGGGGGACACCCCTGCAGAGGTCCAATGTGTCTTTCCACGACCTCAGAGCATAAAGGTAGGATGGGGTGATTCTCACATGCTGATGTTAAGGGGAAGCACGCTTTTGTTTCCTGTGAAACCAGATGCTGAAAAACGCTCCTCTTCAGCCGATCCAGCGGGACTATGACGACCATGGAGGCCAAGTACATGTAGCCCAAAAGACGTTGGCAGTCTGATTGTGTTGAAACAGAGTCAAGCACAGATTGAAGTCTGTTAAACTCTTCTCTGACAGTCTTGCATGATAATGCATTGAGTCTATTTGGAGGCCAAAGAAAACAGATTGTGTGGCTGGGCAATAGCTGGCTCTTGTCTTGCTTATTATGAAGCCTAGGACCTGCAAGTGTGACATCAGCAGGTTCGTGTGGGCTTTGCCTGCTGGCGTGACCCCGCCAGCATGAGGAGGTCGTCTAGATAGTTTAAAAACTCTGATGTCCTGATTCCTCATTGGGACGTAGTGTCAACATTTTCAATTTGTACAACCTCAGTCATGTGTTTAACCATCTCAGATCTAAAATTGGGTGAAGGCCACCGTCCCTCTTTGGAATCACAAAATAGCGGCTGTAAAAACCGTTGTTTGTGTCCTTTGGAGGAACAATTCTTATTGCACCTTTTCAAAGAGTGGACAAATCTCCTCTCTCATCATTGGGGCACGATCTGAGATTATTGTTGACATTATTACACCATTGAATCGCCAGGGGCGTTTGTGGAACTGC
Organism: Garcialebias charrua; assembly: GCA_038048925.1. Lineage (NCBI taxonomy): Eukaryota > Metazoa > Chordata > Actinopteri > Cyprinodontiformes > Rivulidae > Garcialebias > Garcialebias charrua. The sequence goes on from JBBPBX010016364.1 coordinate 9,071, forward strand.
AATCTGTAACCTTGGACTACAGTTACCATGACCCATTGCGGTGGTGCGCATGCGGCCCAAGCGCTCGCGTGGGAGGCAAGCCTGAGCGACATGTTCATTTGTGGGCTCATTGGGCCCTCTTGTGGACAAAGTTTTAATAGAGGTGGAGGGCCTGTCTCTGTGAGATGGCTCTCCAACCTCTTTATGTTGATGTTTGTTTCATGAAAAAATGGTTGGATTGTCCCTTTAGTTCTGACTTTTGACACAAAACGTTTGAGAACAATGTTGGTTTATCAATGCTTGAAAACCTTTTGTTTTTATTGCACAAGCGGGGAAACGTGTTTTGTGTTTTAACAAACATATTTGTCCATTCAATCGGGGTCTCTTGGACTCTGACATGGTTGGAATATGTGCTGCTTTCCTTTTCCCAGTGGGTGGAAGAGCTCTGAATGTTCTGGAAACAGCTGCAGGGTTAGGCTGACTTCTGTTTCCTCTCTCTCACTGCTGAGGAGGTTCTAGGCTGCCCGGCCTGCCTCGGAGCAAAGCAGTGTTTTGACCATGCTTGTTGTCCGGGAGTGGGGGGCGTCCGTGCTGCTCCGCTGTGGACGTCGCCCGGTGTTCAGCCTCAAGTGTGGGTCTCTTGAGTGCAGGGCGTCGGGGGAGAGAATGTTGCCATGAAGGCGCGCTCTCATGACTGCTGGAGTCCCTGGCTTGGGAGTAATGCCGTCTCGGCATTTTTGCGCAGGGTTTTCTTTTGTTTTCTCCTCAGGTCACAACGGTTCTGGATCTCCTCCAGAACTCCTCCAAACAGGCCTTTAACTGCTTGTTGGAGGAAGGTGGAGCACTGACTCTCTAGCAGTTCTCTTTGAGTTTGTTGGTCACAGGTGTCGCTGTGCGACAACCGCTTCAGCCATGCTTTTACCCAGAGCAATTGTTGCTGTGTCCGACAGGCGGAGAATAAAGTCTACCGTCCTGCGGGTCTCTTCCAGCGGTTCTGCCGTCTTTTCTTTGATTTGGTGGCCTCCTGCAGTTCTTGCAGTTTTTCTGCTTGGTACGCCTGCAGCATCGAGGTTGTGTTGAGCGTGCGGGCCGCAAGACACTGTGCATGGTAGATCTTTTTCAGCTGCACTGCTAAAAAACAACGTTGTTTGATGGGTAGCGTGGCTTGGTGGCTGAAATTTTGGGTGTGAGACGGACCCGCCGGCTCCATGTTCTCCAAGTCCAGGAACTGGGAGAGGGGGAGGCAGCGGTGCTCTGGGTGCCGACCATGACCGCGTGAGCTCAGTTAAAAAGTCTTGAACACTGGCATGTTGTGCCTCACCGAGGATTGTTGCTTCAGGAGTAAATAGTTTCCCCCCAACCTTGACTGTTGTTGTCGTGGTGGGGGGGCAGTCCACGGCACCTTGAGAGACTCGGCCGCCCTGCGGCACAGGTCAAACAGAGCTGAAGTGGAGCCGTCTGATTCGACAGGCACCGTTGCAGCTTCTTGTGAAAAGTCCTCTGCTTCCTCTTTGATGCCTTGCGCCGCTTCGTCGTCGGAGGTTTTGCCAGAGGCAGTTAGAGAGATCTCGTCAGACAGCAGCATGTCCTGCATGTTGTACTTGACTCTCGTTGTTGTTTTCTTCTCTTTTGTTTGGAGGGGATTCCATCTGCTCACCCTTGTCCATTCAATCGGGGTTTCTTGAACCCCGACGTGGTTAACGTGAGAGCTTTCCTTTAGCCGGGTGGGTGGATAAGCTCCCAGCGTCATGATCTTTCGTTTTGTCAGACTCCAGCTCCGTCGTCAGTCAAAGCGCCTCGGACAGTAGTGGGTCTTTTGCTGTCTTCTTGGGCGTAGCAAAAATACCCGTTAGCAAGGCTAAACAGGTAATAAAGCAGTAAATCCTCCTCTTCGACTGTGCTGTTCGGAGAACCTCCTCGTTAGCCGGGCTAAACAGGGAGGTACTCATGGGCCAGTTAGCCGGGCTAAACAGGCCATTGAAACAGCAACAGCAATCCGCACGTTAGCTGGGCTGAACATCTGAAAACCGACTGTGCTGGTCGAAGAACCTCCGTGTTAGCAGGGCTAAACCGGGAGGTACTGGTAGGCCAGTTAGCAGGGCTAAACAGGCCGTCAAACAGCGACTCGAACGTTAGCTCGGCTAAGCATGAGACAAACTTAGTTAGCAAGCTGCGGGATGAACCTCATCGTTGGTTTGGCTAAACAGGTTAGCGAAACAGCGACAGAAAAACTCGAACGGTAGGAGGGCTAAACACGAGAAGGTTAGTTAGCAAGCTAAACTAAGCAGTTTTCCACAAATACCGTAAAAACAAAGTCCTTCATCGTCCGCTCGTTAGCAGCACTAATCGAGTAAGATGAAGTCCTTCATCGTCTGCTTGTTAGCAGCGCTAAACAAGCTCAACATTGTCCTCGCGCTGTTTGTGAGTGCCCCCAGTTAGCCGAGCTAAATGTGGGGTGCTAGCCAGTTAACAGCGCTAAACAGACTCGAAACAGCGATGTTCACGTTAGCAGCGCTAAACGTGAAGAAGCGCTCAGTTAGCCAGGCTAAACAGAGCTCCGCGGATGAAATCCCTCGTAGCGGCGCCCTGGGTAGGGAGCAGGTTCACCTCCAGTCAGGCAGTTCTTCAGCCAGTACGAGGTCCGCAATGTTCAAGGTGAAGCGAGGTGAAGTGCAAATAGATAAGGAAATGAGGCGTGCAGCATGCTTTATAGTAAGGGGGCATTACACATGCTGCAGGCCAGTGACGTGCGGTGAGGTTCATGGGTGGTGAGGCACTCTGCAGTTTTTTTTCATATGTATAATAAAAAACAGACAAAAAATGTTCTCCACGTTTTGGCTTCTGTCTGCCATAGCTTCTTCAGCGCTTTGGATACTTTGGATAGCGTTATTTTCTTCTTTTATAATACATGAACCCTACAGAGTAGTTTATTCGCCATTTGATTGGCAGCAGTTAACGGGTTGTGTTTAAAATTTCATATCAGCAATCTTTACACATACAAACTGTAGCACACAAAAAAGCACATTTAATTTGGAGAAAAAAATTATTTTAGTGTTACCTTTACTTATAAATTAAATTAAACTATAACAAAATCTATTTTTATTTTACAGAAAAGAGCTGTGAGAATTATTACAAGAAAGCCTTACTGTCATCAATCTAATATATTATTTCATCCATCCATCCATCCATCTTCTTCCGCTTATCCGGGGTCGGGTCGCGGGGGTAGCAGCCTAAGTAGGGAGGCCCAGACTTCCCTCTCCCCAGCCACTTGGAGCAGCTCCTCCGGGGGAATCCCAAGGCGTTCCCAGGCCAGCCGAGAAACATAGTCCCTCAAAGTAATATATTATTTATAAAAATCAAAGTACTGAAGTTTTATGATTTGGTGGACTGTAATATTTTGTTAGTAATAGAACCCTCAAATGTTCAAATGTATTTTGTTAAGAGAGAAAGCTGCTACAGTCTAAAGCAAGTGAAATTTTTGCAAAGCCAAGGTAATAATAATAATAATGAATTCAATTTGGCTCCGATGGTGGGGGAGGATGCCGGTCAGACCTGGCAGACCCAAACGTATTGTGAGGGTCTGCTGGGAACGTCTGGCAGAGTCTCCCGTAAGACGGAGCTTTAACTCCCACCTCCGGGAGAGCTTTGAACACGTTCCGAGGGAGGCGGGGGACATTGAGCCCGAGTGGGCCATGTTTCGCGCCTCTATTGTCGAGGCAGCTTATCGGAGTTGTGGCCGCAAGGTTGTTGGTGCCTGTCGTGGTGGCAACCCTCGAACCCGGTGGTGGACACCGGCGGTGAGGGATGCTGTCAAGCTGAAGAAGGAGTCCTATTGGGCCTTTTTGGCCTGTGGGACCCCGGAAGCAGCAGATAGGTACCGGCAGTCCAAGCGGCATGCGGCTCGGGTGGTTGCTGAGGCAAAAACTCGGGCGTGGGAGGAGTTCGGAGAGGCCATGGAGAATGACTTCCGTACGGCTTCGAGGCGATTCTGGTCCACCATCCGGCGTCTCAGGGGGGGAAAGCGGTACGCGACCAACACCATTTATGGTGGGGATGGCGTGCTGTTGACCTCAACTCGGGATGTTGTGAGTCGGTGGGCGGAATACTTCGAAGACCTCCTCAATCCTACTGGCACGTCTTCCACTGAGGAAGCGGAGCCTGGGGACTTTGGGTCGGGCTCTCCAATCTCTGGTGCTGAGGTCGCCAAGGTGGTTAAAAAGCTCCGCGGTGGCAAGGCTCCGGGGGTGGATGAGATTCGTCCTGAGTTCCTTAGGGCTCTGGATGTTGTGGGGTTGTGTTGGCTTACGCGACTCTGCAATATCGCGTGGACATCGGGGGCAGTTCCCTTGGATTGGCAGACTGGGGTGGTGGTTCCCCTATTCAAAAAGGGGGACCGTAGGGTGTGTTCCAACTATAGAGGGATCACACTCTTAAGCCTCCCTGGTAAGGTCTATTCAGGGGTTCTGGAGAGGAGGGTCCGTCGGATAGTCGAACCTCGGATTCAGGAGGAGCAGTGTGGTTTTCGTCCTGGTCGTGGAACACTAGACCAGCTCTACACCCTCAACAGGGTCCTGGAGGGTGCGTGGGAGTTTGCCCAACCAGTTTACATGTGCTTTGTAGACTTGGAAAAGGCATTCGACCGCGTCCCTCGGGGGGTTCTGTGGCGGGTACTCCGGGAGTATGGGGTACCAGGCCCTTTGATATGGGCTGTTAGGTCCCTGTACGACCGGTGTCAGAGCTTGGTCCGCATCGCTGGCAGTAAGTCAGGCTCGTTTCCGGTGAGAGTTGGACTCCGCCAAGGTTGCCCTTTGTCACCGATTCTGTTTATAACTTTTATGGACAGAATTTCTAGGCGCAGCCAAGGTGTTGAGAGGATCCGTTTTGGTGGCCTTAGAATCGCTTCTCTGTTTTTTGCAGATGATGTGGTCCTATTGGCTTCATCAGCTCGTGATCTACAGCTTTCGCTGGAGCGGTTTGCAGCTGAATGTGATGCGGCCGGGATGAGGATCAGTTCCTCCAAATCCGAGGCCATGGTCTTGAGCCGGAAAAGGGTAGCGTGCCCTCTCCGGGTCGGGGAGGAGGTCCTTACCCAAGTGGAGGAGTTTAAGTATCTCGGGATCTTGTTCACGAATGAGGGAAAACTGGAGCGTGAGATCGATAGGCGGATAGGTGCAGCGTCCGCAGTGAAGCGGGCGCTGTACCGGTCTGTCGTGGTGAAGAGAGAGCTGAGTCAAAAGGCAAAGCTCTCAATTTACCGATCGATCTACGTTCCCACCCTCATCTATGGTCATGAGCTTTGGGTTATGACCGAAAGAACAAGATCTCGGATACAAGCGGCTGAAATGAGTTTTCTCCGCAGGGTGGCTGGACTCTCCCTTAGAGATAGGGTGAGAAGCTCAGTCATCCGGGAGGGACTCGGAGTAGAGCCGCTGCTTCTCCACATCGAGAGGAGCCAGTTGAGGTGGCTCGGGCATCTGGTTAGGATGCCTCCTGGACGCCTCCCTGGTGAGGTGTTCCGGGCATGTCCCACCGGGAGGAGACCCAGAGGAAGACCCAGGATACGCTGGAGGGACTATGTTTCTCGGCTGGCCTGGGAACGCCTTGGGATTCCCCCAGAGGAGCTGCTCCAAGTGGCTGGGGAGAGGGAAGTCTGGGCCTCCCTACTTAGGCTGCTACCCCCGCGACCCGACCCCGGATAAGCGGAAGAAAATGGATGGATGGATGGATGAATTCAATTTATAACGCACTTTTCATTAGTGAAAATCTCAAAGTGCTACACACATTCATACACCGGTAGCGGCAGACTACCATGCAAGGTGCTTTCCAGTCCTACCGGGAGCAACTCGGGGTTAAGTGTCTTGCCCAAGGACACAACGACACATGGTGTGGGGAACCGGGATTCGAACCGCCAACCTTCTGATCGGGGGACGACTGCCTTTACCACTACGCCACGGCCGCCCCTGGTAGAACTACAAGTTTGAAGGGATGGTTTATTTCAATACAGGGAGTTGAATTGGTTTTGGAAATGATGTTAAAAATGTAAAATCTGTGCTTATGTTTAAAAAAATTATCAAAAAAAAATTGTTAACAAAATCCTAAAACTTTTAGTTAAGTGTTTAATGTTCTAGATATTTCTAGATTGTGAAAAATTACTCTTTTTGCTCTGTTACTTAGATAATTATTGTTTCAATGGATTGTTTGAACTTGTTTTTGTTTTTGAAAAAAGGGGCGGATAAATAAGATTTCTTTGTATTCTTTCATATAATATGTAATATGTTTTTTTCTTTTTCTTCTGGTTTTTAATGTAAAATGAATAAATAAAAATAAATAAATGAATAAATAAATGAAGTCCATGAGCCGTCGGGCGGCCGTGGCGTAGTGGTAATGGCAGTTGTCCCCCGATCGGAAGGTTGGCGGTTCGAATTCCGGTTCCCTACATCATGTGTCGTTGTGTCCTTGGGCAAGACACTTAACCCCGAGTTGCTCCCGGTAGGACTGGAAAGCACCTTGCATGGTAGTCTGCCGCTGCCGGTGTATGAATGTGTGTAGCACTTTGAGATTTTCACTAATGAAAAGTGCGTTATAAATTGAATTCATTATTATTATTTATTATATGAGCCACTCCTTCTGAACAAAGACGACTTTTTTCTACAAGTCTTCCTTGTCGCCGGCTTTCAGTTTTAAAAAGTCTCTCTGCCTCGATGGAGATTATTGCCAGAGAAAGCCTTCCTTGATCAGAAATGTAATCAGGAGAAAAAACAGCTGAATCACTGCACTTTCCTTAGCGCTGTCACTTCCTCCTGCACAGCTCCGAGGCTCAGAAACCCTGAGCTCACTAGCCCCGCCTCCATGACATGAGGCTGGCCGCATGTGTGTGTGTGTAACTGGGACTTCACAGCCGTTTTATGATCGTTCAGCGCACACATACAGTTTTAGACAAAAACACTAGACATTATATTCACCAGCTAAACTATAGAAATGTAGTTTATATAGCAAAAGTATTTGGACATTTTAATAGCGACATAAAAGAGGCAGGAATACGAGCTCACTGCAGCTCAGTCGAGTGATTGCGCAATTGGTGAAGCGGAGCAGCCAGTGCCTCTCTGCCACTCTGCGCACGTCTCTTCTCTTCTCAGTAATGTATTTGAACGCTAAATAAGAAAAATTGGCGATTTTGAATAAAAAAATTACTTAAAACTGGTTTAGTTTTTAGTAAAATAAGTTTATAGTACAAATCAAAGGATAAATACAATAATTACATTAATTTTTTCAATTTACTTTTTTTCTTTCCATGATGACAGGGGAGGCGTGGCCTCACTTGCCTCCCCTGACCGCACGTCACTGCTGCAGGCTCATTGGCCCTGACAGGCGTGTTGAAAGTGTCTTCACAGGTGAACGCGCAGGGGCGCTATTTCCCATACGTATCTGTTGCACCGTAGTGACCCGACTGAAAGGGAACTTTAGCTGAACCAGGCTCAGGACTAGCAACATCTGCTTCGACCGGCTGGGTTTGGTAGGAACAGACACAATAAGCCTAGCAGCATAACAAGCCAATAATCAAAAAGGAAAGTCTTAACTGGACAAAGTGTCAGCCTCATGGACAAAAACTGGAAGTTGGTTCCACAAGAGAGAAGCCTGATAATTGAAAGATCTTCCTCCCATTCTGCTTTTGGAAACTCTATGGACCGCGATTAAACCGGCAGTCTGAGAGCGAAATGCTCTGTTAGGAAAATATGGAACAATTGGCATTTTACACCTTTTTGACGTCTTTATTGACTTTTATATACAAATGTACCTAATTATAAATTTGTTTTATTGTTATCAGGCTGTGAGCAAAATGTCCTTAACATACAACGTTTCAGGGTTTCGGAACAACTGATCACGACACATAGATATTAAGACTGCCGCAGGTCATTCCATGTCAACTGTTGATAAACAACGCAAAGAACATCAAATTTGGAAAAACTAATAATTTTTCATAGAATAAAAAGGCCATAGTCAAAGATGGTACACAAAAAATGTCAATTGAAGTTTGACCAAAATGTTAAAGAACTGTGCATGGATCTATCTAGACCACAATGCATCACAAAATACTGACTTTGGCTTTTCATGCACATTAGCATCCTGAATTGATAGAGTAAATGTCCAGTTTGTTTGATTAGAGGTCAGGACTTAAGTTTTACTGGGACCAGCTTATGAAGTCGGTCTGTCCAGTCTGCAGTGGAAGTGGTCTCCAGCTACAAATGCTTGGGTGTTCACATGAACGATAACCTCAGCTGGGACAACAACCCTGCAGAAAGCTCATCAGAGACTCTACTTCTTCAGGCGACTGAGATGAGCTGGTCTGAGCAGCCCAGTCCTCACCTCCTTCTACAGGTGTGCAGTGGAGAACATCCTGTGCTCCAGCATCAACATGTGGCATGGAGGCTGCACAGCTGCAGAAAGAAAAGCTCTGCAGAGAGTGGTGAAGGCTGCACAGAAGATGTTGGAGTCAGTCTCCCCACCATCACAGACATCTACACTTCCAGATACAAGAGGGCCACCTGCATCATGAAGGACCCCATGCACTCACCCAGCACATACACTTTTTGCCCTGCTCCCGTCAGGCAGGAAGTTGAGGAGCATGAAGTGTAGAACCACTAGACTGAGGAACAGCTTCTACCTTGAGGCTGTTAAGACTCAAATCCCTAATCACGAGAATCACTGTAAAAGAAAATCAATGTACTGCCACTTTAATTGATTTTATCTGCACTGCAGATTTCTTGCTTTTAAGACTCATGTTTGCATGTGCTGCTGTTATTCGGCGTATTGTTTTTATATTATTAGTGCTGTTTAGCGTACTCCTTAGTTCATACCTTAGATCTTTTTTTTTACTGTTTTTCTTTACAATTTATACTATTGTTGGATGGAACTGGAACCCTGTAATTTCATTCCACCACATGCATCACATGGTGTGACCAACTAATAAACTTTGACTGTATTTGTACCCATCTGGTCACTACAGACCCATGTTCAGGATGCTGCTTAATAGAGTATACTGTATTCTTTTACATTTTTTTCATTCAACCTATTTACTGTATACAGGTTAGTCCCATTGAGCCCTAAGCGCTCATTTACGAAACAAAGAACACAGATGAGGTCCAGACAACAATAGACAATCATATAAAATGAAATGTAAATAGAAGTGATTTAAAACGAAAAGTGATATAGGCCTAAAATGAAATTAAAACAGCTACATTATAAAGTGATGTAAAATACTAAAAACAGGAACATGTCTGTGTTTGTTTTTGCCATGAACTTAACAGATGTTTAAACTCCCTAGAGGTCAGGGTCGAGAGCTTCAGATCTTTTTGCAAGATATTCCAGGAAACAGGAGTGGAGTAGAAGGTCCTTTTTGTCTAGTCCAGTCCTCACTGAGGGAACACTGCAGGTAATGATGTCCTGAGAGCGCACGCTGTAGCTGCACTCACACAAAGACATGTAGGAAATAGGCAACAGACCAAAAAGTGACTATGAAAATGTATAGTGGAAGATCTGTGTGAACTTAAAGGTTCAGTATGCAGTTTCTGTAGAACTGCAGCAGTTAGAAATATTTTCAACAGGCAAAGCATTCTGATCCCTCCCCCTCAGAGCCATATGTGGCTCTGCCCCCTTGTGGTCTGTTGAATTTCAAATTCAAGCTCTGTTTTTATTGGCTGATTCAAATTCAAGCTCTGTTTTTATTGGCTGGTTACAAACTCTGTTTTTATTGGCTGGAAAATGGCGGGTCACCTTTTCTTTTTAGAAATGCTTATTTACCACCTGGAGAAGCAAGGGGACAATATTTTTTTTAATTTTTTTTCAGAGATTACCTGGCTAACATCAGTCTGTCAGGAGGTAGTGACAGAGTGAAGAAATATGTTCATAAAAAAAGCTACATACTGGAGCTTTAATGACCAGGGTGCAGTGATGGGTAGTTACAGCCATCGTTAAATTTTTAGCGTGTAGTGTATCTTAGATCCTTGTTTAGTTTCTTTTTATGCTTTACATTTTTGCTATTTTTGGGTGTAACTGGCACCTTGAGTACACAATTTCATTCCAGCTCATGTACCACACGTTGCGAATGACAATGAAGAACCTTGATGAAGACAGGCTCTCTGAATTTCTTTTAGACATCTGGTGTGTCGTTCTTCCGTGACGGTAGGATGGAGTGGGTGATAGATCAAATGATTGGGGTCCCGTCCTCAGTAATGATGTGTTGCTTCAGTCAGTTGTGGTGAAGCGTCAAGTTCAATTTTTCAATTCAGTTTAATTCTATAGCACCAAACTACAACAGAAGTTGTCTCAGGGCACTGAACAGAAACATTCACACAAAAACCAATTACCGGTAGTACACGTTCTCTATTTGAGGAAGGAAGCCAGCAGACTTGTTGAATCTTCACTTCATTGTGGTCTTCTATACAAGTTAAAAGGCAAAGGGCTCAATTTACTTGTCCGTCCATGTTCCAACCATCGCAAAGTCATGAGGTTTCATGATCGAAAGAACAAGATCCTGGATACAAGAGACCAAAATGAGCCCTCGAGGCTCAATGAGATTTACCTGACTAAATAAAGGTTGAAAGAAAAAATGAGATTTCTTCATAGGGTGGCTTGAGCAGAGCCTCTGCTCTTTTAAATCTAAAAGGAATCAGTTGAGGTGGCTCTGATTAGAAAGCCTCTTGGACTCCTCCCTTTGGAAAGATTGAGAACTGTAAAATAAGAAACAGAATACAGTTGGTCTAAAGCAGAATTTGATTATTTAACTCCTACATTCCAGTAGTTTTTAAATAGCCCATTACAGTATGTGACAGCAACACAACATACAGTACCTGACATTCTGGTATACTTGTTGGTTTGGGGCTCCACCTCAATATCCGTAATCCCAATCTGGTCACCATTTGTATGTTCGTAAGGTCAATAGTTGTGCCAATACAAACATTACATATAAATGAGACAAAATGGATTCACTTAGCTTTTAAAAATCATTAAGACAGCCTAAATGCTAAAGAAGATACAACTGCAAGCACAGCAGAAGCATCATTAGGTCTGACTGATGACCTTAATATCATAAAGTAGCCTAGTTTCTTGAAAGAAATGTTTGGTTATGACAAATATGACCAGAAAAAGTCACAATGACCAAAGATGTCAGATGTAAAAATGTCAGCTAATATCAAGAAAACTAATCTGTGAAGAGTTTCTATTCACGTGAACAAAGTGGGGATAGCAGAACACGGCTGTCAGTTTGCTAATTTTCAAAAATTCCTGTGATGGTTGTCAGTTATTTAATGTGTAAGTTAAGTTCACACCATCAATGTCAGCTTCATCTCAGATCAGACTTAAAACAGAAAGAAAGAAAAAGTTCCCAATTTTCTTCTGAAAGCTCTTAAAATACATAAAACTTCCCAGGTTTTAACGGTGTTGTACTTTTTCCATCTGAATCACGTTTTTACATCACAAACACGACAAAAACCAGCAGATTAATGTGCATTTTATTTAAACACACCAATTTGTAAGGCAGAGAAATGTGGAATTTGAAAAACCTTTGAACAAGCAGACCTGGTACATAGAGAACGCTCAAAACAGAAGGACTTGGAACTGGAACTGGATTTATTCATAGGGTCTGTATCCATTTGTGTTTTTGGTATACAGTATAAAGGACCTCTGAAGTAGCTCGGCGCACAGTCAAGAGGCATTACATCCAGGTTTGCACTAACAGCAGAACAGATGACGTTCTGATTCAACGTTCTGATTTTTTTACCGAGTGGTATCATTAGAACAGGATTAAAACTTTTACAACCCAACAGAATCATCCATTATAGTTTACCATTCAATCATATAAAAGAGAAGATGATTTCCCTTAATGACAGAAAACATTTAATGAGCTACAACAGATAAAACGTGGCCTGCGCTGGTGACCACGCACAGGTAAAGACTCCTGTTTCCTACTGGCTCCCGCAGAGATCTGACAGCAGGAGAGGTCAGAGGTCAAGAACTAGGCAGAGGTGTCCTCAGAAGGAGTGGGCTTCTTAATGTCATCAGGCTTCATAGCTGGGAACAACAACACTTCCTGTGAAAGATTAAAACTGTTAGAAATACAAACGTGAAGGGTGTGGGTCTGTATAGAAGGTGAAAATCAGTCGTTTTAAATTATATTTAAAAAGCTCAATTAGTTTAACCCCTCAAAAAGTTTATTTTTTCCAGTCTAATAATGTCCATCTGAGTTTCAAAGAGTCCATATATGACCTTATACTCCCATAAGACCCCGAAGACGAACTGGCCTAGGGAAAAAGACTGTAAAGGATTTTTGGACAGTTGGAAAAAAATTAAATCAACAGACAAAAATAGAATAAACAACAGAAGATGATTTGTTTCACATTTTATGACAGCTTGACTCTTCTGAGGCATAAACTATTTAAAATAAATCACATTGGCACTTTCTTGTGTGGCAGATGAAAAAGAAGCTTTTTCAGGATGGAGCCTTGTAGAAAAAACAAAAGTTTCAGTTTCTAACAAGTTTCAAAGTTACTTCTTGTTACAGAAGTATCATGACTTTACATAACAACAAATAAAAAACATGTTGGTGAAGATTCTCGGTCATCCAGGACACGATAAATTCAAAAAATGTTCAATACAAAAACAAATAAAGGCCAATAAAGAAAAATAATAATAATAAAGTTACAATTAAAGTCCAGTTGTTTGTGTATTGAACATTTTTTAAATAAAAAAGTGAACTTTCTTTGCTTTCTGGCTAATTAACTATCCCGGGAACTGCTTCACCGTGACCAAACCAGCGTTTGACCGGCAGGATGATAAACGTGTTCATGGTTGATTGCACTTCAGTCATGTTTTACCACATCTGCTTTAAACAGATTTTCTGCAACACATCTGTGATTCTTCATTAAATGTCCCGGCTGTTCCTCAGCCCACAGAGCTTATTCTGCTGAAGTGAATCACACTTTCTCCTGACAGCTTCCTGACAGCGTGCTCATAAATGTTGAGTCATATTTCTGCCCTTTTGTTTTTTTGTTAATCTGCACTTCCTTAGACATCACTGCCTTCAGTTTTTGTGATTTATGGTTTTGAACGCTACATGATCAAGAAAAAAGCAACTTGATAAAAAAATCAGAGAGGAAGATTTTAAATTTTATTTTTCTGATAAATAATTGAGAAAACCTGACGGTTACATCTAACAGTTTACTGTCATATTGATATAGTTTCCCCCAAACCTCTATTCCTAAAACAAATATGACCAAAGTTCAACTCCGGGGCTTCGGAAGTTTCATAATGACTGGAGTTTTCCAAGTAAAATACAGTATTTACTGTCAGATATGAAACACTGCATGATTTTGCAACGTTCCTGGTTCAGAACAACTTTCACAACATCAGATTTTGATACACAATATATATAAAAAAATTCATTATATCCAACTTTACGAATATTAAATTAGAAAATAAAAGCCTAACACTGGAAATTATGAATTTAAAATTCAAGCATTTTAAGCACCCGTACAAACCCAGTTTTGACAACTTTACCTTGATGTTGTTGGAGTCAGTGAGGAACATGGCGAGACGATCGATGCCCATCCCCCAGCCAGCTGTTGGCGGCAGACCATATTCCAGTGCTGTGCAGAAAGTCTCATCGATGAACATGGCTTCGTCGTCACCCTCAGCTTTGGCCTAAAAAGATCCATTTCAAATCATTAGCATGAGATAATACCAAGAGATTTAACACTGCAGAACCTTTTGGTCGTTGAATACATATATGACTATGCCTGTCACGATAACAAATACTGCTGGGCGATTAATTGTCTCAGAAATTATTGTGATAAATGATAATATTGTTTGAAATTTGACATTAGTAATTATTGTCAAATTTAAGAAGAAATATTTACGGGTAATTTGTTTTGAGTGTAGTACCTTTTTCGACCACTGGATGACAGTATAAGACTGTTTGAACTAGAGGTGCACCGATTTATTGGCCCCGATTTCCTTAATTTTGGGAAATCGGCCAATACTTGCATGAAAAACCGATTTTACAGATTTTTTTTAGTTCCAACAACAATTGTCTAAACTTCATTTATATTTCAGAGCACTGCCTTGTGACCAGTTAAACAAGTTTGTATTGTTTCTAGAATATTGTTCAAGGGTCTGTTTTTCAACAAAACAAGATTGAAATTTGAAGATGCATTGTGACCTTACAACAGTGTTGCTTATAAAACAAAATCGGAATCGGCCAAAATCGGAATCGGCAGGTCAGACTTTGTAGAAATTGGTGATCGGCCAAAAAACTGCAATCGGTGCACCCCTAATTACAA
>JBBPBX010016364.1:23875-35516 GCA_038048925.1 Garcialebias charrua
TCAACCTTTATTTATACAGGCTAGCCTCGTTGAGTCACGGGGACTCATTTACAAGAAGGACCTGTCTCACTCACACCAAACAACCATCCACTCTCACACTCACACCTAGGGTCAATTTAGAGTCACCAATCAGCCTAACAAGCATGCATAAGGAATGCAAGTCAACAGTAGGCTTGTCACGGTAACAAATTTTGCTGGGCGATTGTCTCAGAAATTATTACGATAAATGATAATGTTGTTTGAAATTTGACAATAATTAGTCATTATTGTCAAATTTAAGAAGAAATGCTGTTAATTAGCATTGTGTGTAGTACCTTTTTCGACAACCAGATGGCAGTATAAGACTGTTTGAACCGAAGGATGGATAGTGAGGGAGTGAGCAGCATGTCTCTTTAAGAAAAATGGGAGGGAGGCCGATTGACATGACATGTGTTGTCTCTCTTTCCTTTTTTTCGGTTTTCAAAATGGTGGACGCTCGGTATGGTTTGAGCTCTTTAGCATAGCATTTGTCACGCAAAGCTTTTATTAAAAAAAAAAACAGTAAACAAGTTCTCAGCTTCTTTTTGCGGAGAAAAACTTAACACAAAGGCATAGGTTTCAACTGTGAATTTTGGCGCTTTGACAAGACGGAGGTTTTTTCCCGAGGTCGGCCTGTTAGCTTAGCTTCTCAGCTTAGCTGCTTTTAACGATCAAAAAAACGTGATTTTGGATGGTTAAAACGGATCTTAAAGATAAAGAGAGGGGTCAGTGAGAGCACCGGCGTTGAGCCTTTTGTCATCCAGTGTCTTCAGAAAGAGACACGAAGAAACGATAAAGCAGATAAATGAAAATGAGGGCGATAATTTTAATTTATCCTGCGATTAATTGATTTATTGTTTATTGCGACAGGACTAGTCAACAATCAGGGACTTTCTGCAAAGTTCACCCAGATTTCATGTTAATCTGATGACAGATGAATTGAAAATGAAATGAAATGCTAAAAGCATGACAGTTTCGTACTATATAAATTTGGTCTCTTTAATGAGTAAAAATATGTTTAGCTTTTGTCTTTGATATTTACTTAAACGATACAATATTCCTTAATATTATTTCAGGCCCACCAGGTGAATTGTGGATAAAATTAATTGTTTTTCTGCAGCTCTACATTCAGTTGGCACTTTTTTATTTTTGTCACATGGAATATTTTACCTTAAAGGGACTGTCTTGCGCATTAAGCGGACTGATGACAGAAATGTAAAGAAAATGTGGGATCACTTTGGCACTTGGAGTGTTGCATCATTGTTGAATGCCACCAGAAGGTGAAGGTAAATGTTTTTGCATTACGTGAGTGTGTCTGTTACCAAAATACCTCATGAAACACTGGATGAACTTTATTTAAATACTTGTAGAAAGTGGTAATTGGATAGACATCTATAGTACTGTAATTAACTTTTGGAATCAATTTAATTTAAGATGGCTGCCACAGCTAATCAACATTAGACAACAAAAATGTCTAACTCTGCCAGTTTTACAGGTACTGAGCTAAAATCTGATGAAGTAGTTGAGCCATTCACAACACACCCTCTGAGCATGACATCTCCCAAAACTACAAGAGATTGAGCATAATGTTATAACCATTATTTCTCAACAACAGATGATTTTAGTCTAAAACTCTGGCATAAAAAGGCAGCAGATAAAATCCAATTATTGAAGGCATGCCAAGTCTTCGATTTTATTAGAATTTCTCTGTTCTTCTAATGATAATATTTTGACAGTGAAGTGGATTGATAGTAGGACCACATGAAGAAACTTAAAATGTTGCAACAAACCACTTGAAGCTATTGAAGAGCTCTCGTCTGGTTAATGGCAACAGCTTGTAAACAGATCAAATAAACCAATAAAACACAGTGAGAAGCGTTGCTAACTGTCAACACTGAAGTGTGCTGTAAGAAAATACATCTGCAGTGACAGTCAGTAAAAGCACAAGAACGAGAGAGATGTGAGAATTTGGGGCTTTTAAAACATGTTCTTAAAACAATCCGGCTCTTACAAGGATTTCTGTAGTTTTCATGAGTAAACCTAAAGTGTGTGTTTGCAGACAGAGAAGTCAGCTCATTAGACCACAGGATGACTTCCTGTGCAGCTTTCTGCAAGTTTCCTCAACTAGTGTTGTAGTACTCGAGACCGGTCTTCGTCTTGAGACCGGTCTCAAGACCACTTTTTGATGGTCTTGTTCTTGTCTTGGACTCAACCGAATTTGGTCTCGGTCTTGTCTCGGATAATGAGGACTCGGGATTTCATTTCAAGACCAGTCAAGACCACAACTGTGGAAATATCACTAAATAGGCTATATGCCACGGGTAGGTGTAACGTACCTCCGGTAAAATATCAGACACATCCCGCACTTCTGGTTCCGATCCACTGTCGTTGTTGTTAGCGTTAGCTCCTAGTAGCAGACCATGACAACGAGCCGAAACGGGAAACGGCTGTGTGCTACTGGCACTATAAGTGAGTTCCGTTGTGTCCGCCCACCGGTGGGAACAGCTGTTCCGAGGGGGGGTTACGGCGAAGATTTATCGCGGCTATCCGTAGGGGGAACGTCGCCATAATTTTACATGGATTTATATGTGTACAGTATAGAGTTATTATTGTGTGCATGCAGATGTTTTATTAATTGTATTAAGACATTTATGTTCGTGTCTTTCCCGCTAACCGGAAGTGCGCGGTTTAGCTCATGAATGCGGAAGTGCCAGAACGGATGTCCGTGGCATATAGTCTATTGCCAGAATATTGTCCAGTTTATTTGTGAACATCCTTGTTTTTAATGGATGTAAAACGTACTGATTCAAATCCAAGATAACGTGACTCATTGCTAAATACATGTTTTTGTTACTGCTGTCACGCCCACCCCCTTTCACCCGCACGCGGTTCTGTACCAACAGAACAATACATACAGAACGTAATGTCGCAAACAGTTGCAACCAGTGAAAGTAAGCTGGTATGGATCATCTGTGAAAAGATTGAGCTCCAAGATTTGAGGTCTTGGTCTCGACTTGGTCTTGGACCCCAAAAGTCTTGGTCTTGTCTCTGTCTCGGTATGCTCTGGTTTTGGTCTTGACTTGGTCTCGGGTCAGGTGGTCTTGACTACAACACTATCCTCAACACATCTACAGGTCATGGTTATGTACGGGAAAATCAGCTTCTTAGTTTCAGTTTAATCCATTATCTGTACAAATTGTACCATTTCTAATCTCAATCCATCAAAATGCACAATGGGCTTCTGCAGATACTTGCAAAACGCGAGGGCTCGGAGAGAACGTAAACACGTGACGCAAGCTCGTTTTCTGACGTAAAACAGACACAGGCTGCCTGTTTTCAGTCAGGAGGAATGGGGGTAAGAAAGTGGAAGAGCAGCAAAATGTTTCAGCCTCGTGTCAACTGTGTGGAGCAGCTCGCCATCGGTCGCTCTCAACTCAGCTTTGTTTCTGCTAAACAGAGACCTCGGGTCAGGCAGGCGATCCAGCTGCTGCCACGGGAACCTTCCTCATCCCTACTTGACCTGCCGAACACCTTAGGCTCAAAACAAGACCCTCTCTTTCACCGCAGGAACAATGAGACCATTGAGAGGACACAGTTACCGACGTCAAGAAAACCACGATTTCCCAGCGTTACCTTCTTCTGGGACAATGGGGCTTTTTTGCTGAAGCCATCCCATGACACGCATTTTGATGACGTGGGGAAAAAATATCACCAAGCATCATTACCTATCAGACTCTGAAGCAAGACACATGGAGTTCAGTTCACTTGAGTTCAGCTGGGCCTTTTAGCACCACAGAGGCTATAAAAGTAACTAAATCTAGACTTTTCTGCTTGCATTCACCTCAACATAAAGACTTTTAAGTAGGGATGCACCGATCCACATTTCTCACTTCCGATCCGATACCGATACTTATTAACTGGGTATCGGCCAATACTTTTCCGATCCGATACTGTTCAGTTATGTGAATCTGTATAATGAAATTTTTCTACTGAGACTATTCATTTCAACATTATGTGAGATACACCCAATGAAGACACTCTTGAGCCTTACAACAGGAAATTCACTAATTTTAACAGCACACAAGAGGCAGGTCTATACCACACACATGTCTTTCTCACTCATGGTGCAGCTGGAAAATAAAAAAATGCTAAGCATGATGGGAAAGACAACAAAATCCACTCCCCTTAACCACTAAGGGAGTGGATTTTGTTGTCTTTCCCATCATGCTTAGCTGTTTTTTGTTTTTCCAGCTGCACCATGAGTGAGAAGGACATGTGTGGTATAGACCTGCCTCTTGTGTGCTGTTAAAGTCAGTGAGTTTCCTGTTGTAAAGCTCAAGAGCGTCTTCATTGGGTTTAACTCACACAATGTTAAGACGGCAGTCACAGAATGTGATGGAACACAAGTGCTCTTTGAAGCTGGATCGGAAATATCGGCAGGTTGGATCCGATGTCCGATACTTAAATTATGCTGGTATCGGATACCGATACTGGATCGGATCGGCCCCATCCCTACTTTTAAGTCCCAGGCATGCACGCCGAGCAGCGTCTAATAAAAAGCTCTACCTGGGCGTGTGTGTCAAGGTGAAGCGGCGCTGCAGAGCCATGCTCCGGCTCATGAGGAGCTTGCGAAACAGCAGCGGAGAGTTGCGAGGCGAGTCACAAGGAGACATCCCGGGGGATCCGCTGGGCGAACTGGATGGAGTCTGTGGTCGGAGCTTGATGGGACGAGAGCTGCTGAGCGGGAAGGAAACGGCCTCCCCAGAGCTTTCCCACAGAGCCTCACTCATCCTGAAGTGTGACGGTTCAACAAACCTCCCATCTCATGCTGAAGCATCCTGACAGGTAGTCCCATTCGGCCATCTCAGAGAAGCTGTATTCTTCAGGAGAACATAAAAAATATGACTCGCAAGCTCGCCATGTAACAGTGCATGTCATATTCTGAGACACTCGTGATCCGTGTCTGCTCTGCTGCTTGGGAAATCTTCATCACCCATTTCCATAAAGCTATGTGTAGTCCCT
This sequence comes from Garcialebias charrua, assembly GCA_038048925.1. NCBI lineage: Eukaryota > Metazoa > Chordata > Actinopteri > Cyprinodontiformes > Rivulidae > Garcialebias > Garcialebias charrua. The sequence continues at coordinate 28,916 of JBBPBX010016364.1, forward strand.
GTTGATGGACACAAGCATGAGTGCAGGAGCGAGCCCTCCCCTCGGCGGTAAGCAGTGTTTACACAGAGCCGAGCTCTGCCTAAATATGGCCAGGCCTGAATTACAGTGTTAGCTCATGCCGCGGGTGAGCGGGCCGTGTCCAGAACTCCCTGCACGCAGGAGTGGACCGGCGACCGGCAGGCACGTTGATTTACATCCGTTTCTCTCCACGGCCCTTCAGATATTGAGAGATCGCAGCTCTGCTCGTAAAACTGAATGCCAGAACAGACCTGCGCTGGGAGGCCGCGGCTCAGGCAGATTTGCACCTCGCGCGTCACCGAGGCCCCTCACCGTCTAAAAACAGAGCCTGCTTGAGATAAAAGATAACAGGAATCCTGGAAATGTCATTTTAACTTTTACTGCTATCTTAACTGTGCTTTTCCCAGCGAGGACAGGTGTCGGTGGAAAAACTGCATTTCATGTCTGAGCTACAGTCAGATACACGAACCTCCTCTACCCCAAAACACAACCTTGTAAATTCAGCCAAAACACACAAAATCTGTTTGTACCTAAACATTCATGCGATAAGCAGGAGGCTGTAAATAATCGGCTTTAATCAAACAATAAAAGCTTAGATTTGACCTTGTGTTTCACTTCAGACTTCCAGAGATGATAAACGTTGCCAGAGGTCGTCTGTGTGTGTGTGTGTGTGTGTGTGTCTGAACTATGTGGCAGGAGTGTGTATCTTGATATTCACTGCAGATGTGTTCACGTTGATAACGGACAAAAGTAAAGATGGAACATCGTGACTCCGAGTGTGATCTCTGAGCACATGTTTCTGCAGGCTTCTGTTGAATCTGCACATCTTTTGTTTGCCTCAGTCTCTGTTTCACAACCTGGAAATGTCTTTTAAACGGTTTAAAATAGTTTGCTGGAAGTCTCTCGTCCTTTTTAGCATGTTTTGCGAGTGCAAAGTGTTCCCCGCTGCGCCTGCACCGCAATTATCCACCGATCTGATGTCAGTCGGGGTTTCACGATGCTGAAATCAGTTCCTGTGGGTAATGTGCTGCTGACTTTTGTCTGTCTGTTCACTTAAAATAAACATGAGATCAAGTGTAAAGGAGCAAATGTTACAGCTCCTGTAAATGTAAAAAAGACGTGATTCATACTTTTGATATTTAAATGGTTTAAAACAAAATAAAAATAGTAATTTTGCTGATTCATGTTCTGCTGTGACGTAAAGGGGGTCTTGAATGTCGGGGGGTGGAGGAGCTGGTGGACTAATTTAACTCCGGACGGATGGCATGGGGGGGTCACTGCAGAGGGCTCACCAACAAAAACACAGCTGTTGTGCAAAGAGCTGCCAAATGAAGCCAGTAGATGGCTCCAGTACACGCATGCATGCACACACACAAACTAATGAAGACAGACGGACTGGTTTTTTTTTGTCCTCATATCAGATTTGAGTCATGTAGAAATATTATCTGATTCGGTGTCGCCAGCTCTTTTCTTCAAGCACAAATTTCAAAGTAAACACATAATTACATTATTTATTTATAATAAAGTGATGTTTAAAACCGATCAGGAAGTAAAGACTTGTTTACAATCCTCCTTAAAATTTATTTTGTCATTATTAATATACAATAAAAATGTAATATAGCATTTTTTAATGCGTTACTTTCCTAATTTTGAACAAAGCTAGGGGCTGGCATTGCAAAGGCTGTAAGTCTTGTACTGTACAGTTAATTCACTTATTCATTCAACCTTTAGTTAAACAGGCTAGTCTCACTGAGCCCCAAGGACTCATTTACAGGAGACCTGGTTTCTTAACAAAGAGCGATGACAACAGTGGACAACAACGATAACAACAGACAACCATAAAAGATTCATACAATTTTTTTTAAACAATTGAAAAAATGATCATTAAAAGGAAAAAAAAAAACGTAGCGAAAAACAGCTAGTTTACGCGGCAGTGTAGAAAACTAAAAACAGGAACATGTCTGCATTGGGTTTTGCCAGGAACTTGACAGATGCTTAAAGCCACTTAGAGAGGTCAAGGTCGAGATATTAAACCTTTTTTACAAGATATTCCAGAAAATAGGAGCAGTGCAGGAGAAGGCCCTTTTGCCACGTTCAGTCTGCACTGAGGGGACACTGCATGTAATAATGTCCTGAGAGTGCACGCTGTAGCTGCACTCACACAGAGTCATGTAGGAGGAGATGTATGAAGGCAGCAGACCAAGAAGTGATTCAAAGATGAAAATGTACCAGTGAGAGTCTGCGTGATGTTAATGATGTCCACTCATGGAGGCTACACAGCTGCAGAAAGAAATCTTTGCAGAGAGTGGTGAAGGCTGCACAGAAGACTGTTGGAGTCAGCCTCCCCACCATCACAAACATCTACACCTCCAGATGCAGGAAGAGAGCCACCTGCATCATGAAAGACCCCACTCACACAGCACACACTTTTTGCCACACTCCCCTCAGGAAGGATGTTGAGGAGCATTAAGTGTAGAACCACTAGACTGAGGAACAGCTTCTACCCTGAGGCTGTTAGACTCATGAATATCGAACCAGAATAATCACTGTGAAAAATCACATCATGTTGCTGATCTGTTTCATGTTGCTGTGTTTATTCGTGCTCATCTGCTCACACAGACTCATGTTTGTGCTGCTGTTTGATGTAATGTGTATATGCTATTAGTGCTTAGTGTATTTTTAGTTGATGTTTTTCTTAGTTCATATCTTAGATGTTATTAGTTTTTTTTTTTTACATTTTATTGTTGGATGTAACTGGGACGTACATAATTTTGTTCCACCACATGTACCACATATGGTGCAAATGACAATAAAGTATATCTGCAGTTATGAATCTTAGTGCACCATGACAGACAACATACAACATCTGCAGGGTGCTTGTAGGAGCATTCATGTAGAGAATGTCACCATAATCAATGGAGAGAAGGAAAGTCACAGTTACATTCAGGGTTAGACAGGATCTGTTTCTGAAAAAGAAACCCAGTTTAACTTTCAGTTTCTTTACTAGGTTTTCCACGTGGAGCTTAAAAGAAAGATGCAAATTGACCAGGATACCCAAATATTTATAGGAATCAACAAACCCAGTAGGGAAGAATTGCTGGGACCGACTTCCTGTTTGAAAAAAAAAATCCTCATATCTGTGTTTTAAACTAATATCGTCTTAAATTTTTGTGGTCAAATCTCAAATACAGGTAGTCCCCGGGTTACGACGGCCTCGACTTACGACGTTTCACGGTTGCCAACGCCCTCCCATTGAAAAGCATTGTTCGAGTTACGCGGTTTATGCGCCTTTACACCAGAAAATATGGTACCGAAACGAAACTTACAGGAGGGAGGGAGGGGGAGCTTGACGCACTCAGTGGAAACTTACAGCAGACCGGAGCAGAGGAGGTCAGGAGGGGCTAATATGCTAACTCTGGACCGCGCTTGGAAATACAGGAGACCTTATTGTTTGGAGCTTGGAGCGGAGGTTTTACAGCTGAGCAACGAGCTAACATGCTAACAGATGTTAGATGCGTGCTGACCAGGATACCCAAATATTTGTAAGAATCAACAAACTCAATAGGGAGACTATTAAAGGATAAAATCAGAGGAAGAACTGCTGGGACTGGCTTCCTCTTTGTAAAAAGCATCCCTTTGGTTTTGTCATTTTGTGGTTTTAATGCTTTACTGTTGTCCCTATATAAATGAAAAATAAGTAAATAAAAATATATAATAAGCCACCTACACAAACATGCATTCATATACAATTCATTCATTCATTCAACCTTTATTTATATAGGCTAGCCTCAATGAGCCACGGGGACTCATTTACAAGACGGACCTGTCCCACACAGGACATATAAAGTACAGACAACAATAACAGTAAACAATGACAACAATAAACTACAGTAAAAATGCAGGTGAAATAAAATTAGTGTATAAAACAATAAATCAGGGTGCCAAAAACGGGGAGAAATAATAAAAACAAGAACAAATTTGCTTTGATTGGGCGGCTGTGGCTGAGTGGTTAGAGCAGTTGTCGTCCAATGCAAGACTTGGGGGTTCAAATCCACCAGCAGTCACATGCCGAAGTGTCCCTGGGCAGGACACTGAACCCCTCATTGCCTCTGATGTGTGTCCCATTGGTGTATAAAGCACTGATTAGTCTCTTTAGAATGATTTGTTCAATTAGCTTTGTAGAGCTCTAGTAGAGTGCTGTATAATGTATAATGTCTTTTTCTGTCATCTGTGTATGTTTCCCATACACAGACAAAATTGGTCTCTGCATTTAACCCAACCACCACCAGGTGGTGCAGTGAGCAGCCAGAAAGCGCCCGGGGAGCTGGAGAATTAGGTGTGCACTCATAGACACCCCAAGGTGTGTAGTGGCCGGGGCGCGAACCCGCGACCTTCGGGTCCCAAGTCGGAAGCCCTGCCACTACACCATCTTGGCGTAAATGAGGACACAGATTGGAGTGTAAAGTGCTTTGAGTATTTTGATCAGATAGAAATGCATTATATAAGTACAGTCCATGACATTATCAAATGTTTGAAACCCCTTAAAGGAATCAAGGTGGACAACTTCTGTTCTTGTTACAAGGTGTTCCAGGTTACAGGAGCTGAGTAGGAAAAGGCCATTTTGCAAAGTTCAGCCTGCACTAAGGGGACGCTGCAGATAATGATGTCCTGAGAGCGCACGTCGTGACTGCACTGACAATGTGACAAGTGGGAGGAGATATAAGAATGTAGCAGACCAAAAATATATTTATAGCAAAAAGATCTAATTCTGGTTATTTTTCAACAAAGTCATAATAAAATGTTTACTGAAAACCGAAATAAAGCTTTTATAAACCTTAAACCATGTTCATTAATCTGTTTTTTTTTTCTACATTATGTAATTGTTGATTTTGTAACGAAGTTCATGCTCAATTGTTGATTTTGTAATTACTCTAAAATCAACACATAACAAATTGTAACAACTGCATTTTTTTTTTTGTATTTCTGGTATAAACAAATGACAACAAATGCTAAAACATACGACATACAGTCAACATTATTGTGCAGATGCTAAAGAACAACAGAGAATAAAAGTTTAGGTGTAACTTATTGACTGTGATTCTGTTGTGATGGGACCAAACTTCATGTCACAACCAAGAACTTCTTATAAAGAAGGACGGAGACGAATAGACCCCGAGTGTAACATTAAATGGACACACACCTCTCGTCTCTGTCGAGGCTGTGTTTTTAATAATAAAAGGCTTTGCCTTTGCAGCAGGAAATCCTCCATAATGAATTGGCCTTTAGGAGCTGTGGGGTGATACAGTGTAAACTGTGGCAGAAGCATTTTTCACAGAAGCTGTCATGACATTTGGTGGCTGTTTGGCTGTAACTGAACCTAGTGGCTCCCAGACTTTTAGCTTCTGAAACACAAAAACAGCAAATGACACGTGCAAAATCCAAAACTGCTAGTTTAAATCTAATAAAATGTGTTTTTGTAATAGTAATGAATAAATAGATAATAAAACAAGCAGTTTACATTTAAAGCACAACCTTGAAAGTATTCAGTATTATAAATATACACTCTATGTCTGTAATAATCCTCTGACAGGAAACAGTCCAGGTCTAAAACCACACCCACAATCAATAATAATTATTGAAAAGCTGGTCCAGATCTGCCTGGCTTCATCTCAAAGACATAATCCAGTAGTTTAAATCTGAAATGTATTGTATTTGTTGTACAATACAATGACTGTGCCACATTTGATTTATTGTGTTAATGTATGGGGAAAAGCATGTAAAAGCAGCACAATGCCTATTTTTATTTTGCAGAAAAGAATTATAAGAATTGTAGCAAGAAAGCATTACTGTCACCCATCCAGTCAATTATTTTATCAGATGAAATTGCTAAAGTTCTATGATTTGGTGGATTATAACATTTTGTTACGTATGCATAGAGCTAAAAAAAAAATACACTACTGTCAAATATCCAAGTGTATTTTGTGTAAAGATCAAGCTGCTAGTGCTACAATCTCAAAGGGAAATATGTATTTGTAAAACCGCAATTTAGAACTAGTTTGAAGGGAAGAACTACCTTAATTCAGGGAGTAGGATTGTGGAATAACTTAATGACAGAAATTAAAGAATATTAAGCCAAATCAATCCCTGTCTTTAAGAAACTGCTTAAAGTTGAATTATTAAACAAATATAATGAATGTATTTAAATGAGTAATATATACAATTGAAAGTTGATTGAGTTATTTACTTATTATTATTATAAAAAATTGTCTAAATTCTATTAGATTAATAAGGAGCAGATTTGACCTTTCATTTTATATTTTATACATTTTTTTCCTTATATGTTTTTTCTTTATGTTTTTTCTTTTTCAATTACATATGTTAATTGTTGTAATTCATTATGTAAATATTTTCTTTTAATGTATTTTTTTCTTTCTTCTCTCTTCAATTACATATATGTTAATTATTGTATCTCATTATTATAAAATGAATAAAATAAATAATTAAATTAAATAAATAAATAAATAAAATGTCGGGGTCGCTGCCAAGATGGGTACAATAAAATAATGTGTGTGGTCAACAATGC
>JBBPBX010016364.1:37801-48240 GCA_038048925.1 Garcialebias charrua
GTGAAGCCACACAGTCTTCTAATGAATAAAGTCAAAGTCAACTTTATTGTCAGAACTGCAATATGTACAGGACACAGGATTGAAATTGCGTTTCTCTCAGTCCCTCGGTGCAACAGTAACCATTTAAACACTAGTCATTTAAACACTAAAACACTGAAACATTTAATAAACATAAGCATAAAATAGTAAAAATGTAACACTGTCCTGAGTTTTTGCATAGTAGTATAAAAGTATGAAAATTTACACCAACACTAAAACTAAAACACTAAACATTTAATGAACATAAGCATAAAATGAAATAATAAAAGTGTAATACTGTCCTGAGTTTTTGCATAGTAGTATAAAAAAAGTATAAAAAGTATATCTATAAAATAAACTGAAGGTTCTAGCATTGACATTTGCAAAGAGTGGCAAAGCAGCATATGAGTTAATGTACACAGTATATGTATGAGGTAGTAGTTGATGTTGGTATAGAGGCAAAAGTGGCATATGCAGTAAGGCACATTGGGCATCCTTAAATAAGGCTGGTCAGAGAATACTGTATATGTATCAGCAGTGGTGTAGATATAAAAGTAGTGTAAATGTAAACAGTAGTAATAAATGTAAACAGTAGTAATAAATGTAAACAGTAGTAATAAATGTAAACAGTGAAAAAGAGGCTCAATCTGGACAACTTTCTTTAAAAAGGGCTAAAACCTGTGGTGTAAACTAGTACACATTTTAATATTCAGTGTTTGAGGACTACAGATCCCATTCCTTTCCATTTTTTACTTTAAATGTTCAATTCGTTTTGTACGTTTTGAACTGTGTGACTCTAAAAAGCAGCTCTGGATTGTTAACAAATACCAAATCTACCTGAAATATTAATTTGTTATTACAGAACAAAATGGCTTAGAGTTGGTCATCAGTTATCGTCTGTTGTGGATAATGTGACTACAGTACATTAAAGTGAAGAATTAGTCATTCATTAATTTATCGCTGCTTCAGGATGTTTATTCAGAATGACTCATTCATCGTATTCTGCAGTCGGCGTGCAGCGCTCGCAGCCAATTACGATACACAAGACAATAAAATATCAACGCTGAATGTTTAGTGTCAGTAGAGCCTTTAGAGTCAAATTAAATCAGTGATTAAGAGCCCACAGGGGATCTGAATGTGAAATAAACAATTCATAAGACTAAAAAAAATGAACATTCAAACATTTGCTGTGTTTTTATTTATTTTGGGGTGACGGTCTTTGCCAGGTGTTGCAGTTTAAGTATCTGGGCATCTTGCTCTCGAGTGAAGGTAGGACGGAGCGAGTGATGGCATCAATCGACAGCTCCGGGCCTCATCCTCAGTAATGAGGGTGTTGTTTTGGTCAGTCGTGGTGAAGAGTCGAGTTAAAAGGCAAATATTTCGATTTACTGCTTTGTCTATGTTCCAACCCTCACCTATGGTCACGAGGTTTGGATCATGACAGAAAGAACGAGATACAAGCAGCTGAAAATCTTTCATCGAGTCGCCGGGCTCAGCCTATGCTCCTTTTTCCATTAACTTTTAGTACCGGTACAGCACGGTTCGACTCAGCTCGGCACGGTACGAGTTGCGTTTCCATTATACTTTCAGTAACGTTCTAATGGGCAGGTTTAGAGTTAAAAAACTGACATCATGCACCTTACCAGCTGGTGGTAAGACCCTGAAACAGGTTTCAGTACAGGGTGAGAATTTATTTTGACAGTTAATTGATTATAAATTGATGAGTATGAAAGGGGCAGGTCATAAGATATTGCATCTTCTACCTGCTCCTTTTCGAACAGAAAACATAAATGTGCATGTCACTTGGGCAAAATTATTTGTATTAACTTTTATTCTTTTAGTTGTGTTATCCTATTTTCTTTCTTTTTCTTTCTTGATGGTCTTTTCTGTCTGTTTGAAATATATAAATACATATGTTGAAGTTTCTGGTAAATTAAAAATAATACAGATTATTAAATGATCAAATTAAACAATATAAATCCTGCTAATGAACTTTAGTTCACCATTAAGTATTTGATGAACCAGACAAAAACATCTACATTTAGAATTCTATATTTTTCTTCATCATTTGATGTAACTGCACTCATTGGGCCTACTTTTATTGTTCGATTTAGATGTGTGGTTCTGTTTCTAAGATTATTTTATTTTTAGCTTTGCTTTAAAGTTCTTGTTTTGTGATTTGTACATCTGTGGGTTAAAATAAGGTTGAACTAAAGGCCGTATCTCTTCTTTAAACATATGTGATGGAAATATTCCTGAGAGATCCAATAATTTTGTGTCTTTTTATGATTTTTCAGCTGTGTTAACTTAACAGATTATTTAATAGTCATTAAAGTGTAATAAGTTACAAAATTGGTTCATGGATAATTATTGTTTAAAATTGATCGTTTGAATTGATTTTGTTTAAAAAGGGGCAGATATAAGATTTTTTTGTTCTTCTGCTTCCTTTCATTTTTTTTTTCTTCTTAATATGGTTTTGTAAATAATTTTTTATGTTTAAAATTTGAAATGAACAAATAAAAAAATTTAAAATTTTTTTTTAAAAAGTGAAAACGGGATTTCATGATAAAGCCGGCACCATTTATTTATTTAAATCTTCACTGATAAAACAAATGAACAAACAAAAAAAACATTATTTTTTTTATACATAATGTTTTTAAAAATTGTTTCCACCAGACCCAGACTCGTCCAGGTCCGCCCGTCACCTTTAGTGTCCCCAGACTTGGATTAATTAGACCCAAAGGTGCAGCCTTAACCCTAAAAATGAGAACCGGAGTGAAACCACAGATGGAAAAAATTACAGTGACGTTTCATCTGATGACAGGCGAAGACTCACCTCCAGCAAGTCATTCTGCGCTGCAGTGTAAAGTTAAATTGCTGTAATTTTAATCTAACAGAAACTCACAGCTTGACATGCATCCTAAAACAGGTGAAGTGTCTCATGAAAACACATCTTTCATGGCAGCTTGTTCATCGAGTCCAAGAAAATACATCAATTCATGCGCATGACGTGCACCTAACTTATCACAGCTCACCACAATACTCTCATTCATCTTTGTGTCACAAACAACACTGGTAATTTAAACAAGCTACAGTAACTCGAGCGTTCCCCTTTTTTTAAGGCTTTATCTGCCATGTTTGTTTCAGGTGGAAGGGGCTGAGATGATGCACGTCAAGGCCAAACTCAACATCGCTGTGATCACACAACATCAGATCCATCTGTCAGGGACTGGTCCGTCTCCATGGCAACCGGGAGCTCCTCGAAGACAAACAGTTTGCTGTTACCCAAACATGACGTCAGCGGAGAGCCACGTTCGGTGACCTCGCTGCCACCTGGGGCCGTGGTCATGAAGACGGAGGATTACAGAAGATAATCGACCGGTCAGACAAGAACAAATAACAAATGGAGTTCAAACGAGCGACACAAGGAGGGGGTTTACAGATGTTAAGGACCACTGTCACGGTCTCATCCTTTCTTTCTGGAAAAACCAAATCTTTGAGGATTTACCTCGTCAAGCGTTATAAACAAGTAGACCGAGACAAGGACATTTTATGGTTTAACCTTGCAAATTAAACAATGAAAACCAAAAGCAAATGGAGAAAGAAATATGTTTATCCTGCAAAAAAGCTTATTTTAATTATTGTAACTACTTGAGGATTAGGAGCAAAGACTCTTCAGCTGTACAATTAAAACAGAAGTCAATAGAGGCTTGAAGAGAAACACAATGGATGCTGTGATGCTCCACATAATGATGAAAGGAGGTGAGATTTACGAAAAAATGTGATTATTTTTCATTTCTCTGTTTACCAAGATCTATGCAACAGGAATGTCTCATCTGTAAAGCTTTATGTTCAAACGCAAAAAAAAAAAATTCTTGAAATTTTAAAAGAAATAATAAAAAAAAGAAGTTTCCAGCTCCTTGCTGTCACTTAATTTATCAAACTTCAACACAACACACTGCCACTTTGTCAGAACTCTTTAGTGTCACAAATAAAAACAAAGAGAATGCTTCAGTATTTGTTGTTAAAAGCTAAAATGTTGTTTCATCATTATCAAAAGAATAAAATTGTGTCATGGAAACCAGATGTTTTGCTAATCCTCAACCAGTGATTTTCCTCCAAACCCAAATCTTAGCATTTTGGTTCACAAATGAAAAGGCACTATAAAATAAAAAAATAAAAATCAGAACGTTTATTTTAATGTGTCACTTTTATTTTTTCAGTTTTTATTTTTATTTTCCGTACACACTTTGCAATTTAACTACTTCAGCACACTTTGTGATTTTGTAACAGTTGTAATTTCAAAATGTTCAGCTAATTCAGACGATGTGGCTTGCAAATGTTTAAATGTATTTACCCGGTGCACCTTAGCATTACTTCTGGTTGTGCTTACTGACCTCGAACCGATTTTTTGTGGTGCATGGCGCTCAAAAATCGCTCAAAATGTTTTAGTTTCGCTTAATATACCTTATAATCCGGTGCGCCTTATAGTCCGAAAAATACGGTACAAAATTGTCTTCCTAGAAATACGTTATCACTTCAGTTCCTTCAAAAACATAGTTCTTTTGGCATACTTGTTCTATTGTTGTCTTTTATGTTACTTTTAGTTTTTAGCCACTGTGCTGCTGCTAGCCTTTAGCTACTTTTAGCTTTACGCTACTGGCCAGTCTACTTAGCTTAGCCACTTTTACCTATTTTTATTTTTGTGTCTAACCTTTTGATACTGTTAGCTCCTAGCTATTCTGTTGCTGTTTAAAGTTTTTAGCTAGCCTTTTGCTACTTTTAGCTGCTAGCTATTCTGTTGCTGTTTAAAGTTTTTAGCTAGCCTTTTTCTACTTTTAGATTTTGGCAAATGTTTTTCAACATTTATACTCTTGTGTTTCGCTACTTTTAACTAGCATTTTACTACGTTATGTTTTTAGTCAACATTACTACTGTACTGTTCTACCTTTTTTCCTTTTTTTAGCTTTAACATCTCCACGTCAGCTTTCAGCAGCCACACTGTATATATTGTGAAAAACACAATTTATTTTAATTATGTTAGTGACATTTAATTGAAAATTAAAAATACTACACACAAATACACGAGATTAAAAAAATAACATGTGGGGACAATGAGATCCAGACTTTTTCTAGAGCAGGTTTTTGTCTCGGTCTCTTCATGACGTTTTCAAAGGAAGATGCTCTCTCAGCAGAAAATCAATGCATGCATGGCATTTATTGATAATACCATAGATTGATTAATGTGTTCTTATAAATATCCTCAGCTTCATTCACGAAGCTCCTTCTTATTCTTGCTAATCTTGAAAAGAGCAATTTAAACATTTGTAGACAGCTGGTTTAGTTGTCTATAAAACTTCTAAAGTAAATGAATCCTAAGTTTAAGACCAGATCAGCTGATGTTTAATCTTCTGAACCATTTTAATCCATACTCATTGAGCTTGTTTCACTCGCTGATTATACTAGGAAGAAAAATCTCTATGAATGAATGCAGCTGATGTTTTTCTTAGACACAACTCTTGCTTGAGCACCTAAGAAAAATATTAGACTGTGTGTGATAAAATAAAAAAATAAAAAAAGCTTTTATAATTGGTGTTGCCAGAGTGGCACATCTGACAGATAACACCACTGGGTGTGTCTCTTTTTCTAATCAACTGATGACAAAAACAGCACCATTAAATTTGAACTTTAATTCTCTACTATTTATATTTGTTCATTGTCTTTTAAAAAAAAACGGAAGTCAAAGTCTTCTGAATTCTTGTGAATGCTGCAGTCAGAAATTACACTCATTAACACCCCCAGCCCTAATAATCTGTCAGCCTCTCGGCAGTTCTGCTCCACAAAGGATGTATTAAATGTATAAAAATGTATTTATACTAAGCTGATGTGTAATTAAGATGCTCTGATGTTTTACAAATTAAAACAGCTGTTTTGTTCTGCTCTCTAGTTTTGATATTTCTTGCGAATCTTTGATGGGAGTTTGACTTTCCACTGGCAGCTTCCTCAAAGCCCCCGGGCAGCTTGGCAGCTTCAATCAGCCGAGCACAGACTTGAAGCTCTTCAAAAACCATCACCTGGTGAGGATAGACAGGCAGGCCTCAGAGGAGGCACTCGTTATTATTTCTCACAACTTTACCTCTCGGGGTGGAACAAGTGTAGGTCCACAGGTAGAAATACTATAAAATGTCCTGTTTTTCCACAAGGTGGTTTTAAAAAGTTCACGTTAGCATTTTATCTGGCATGTAACATATCTGTTTTGTCTGTTCTCCATCCAAGCCTGCTCGACATGAACGTACCAGATAAAAACTAAACAGTCTTGTGCAATTATCTGATTTTAAAGGGATAATCAAAAAGGCCAGAATTATTTTTAAAAGCCTTTGTAGACTTTCCAGACAGCAGTCGTTCTACCGTATTTTTCGGATTATAAGGTACATTAAGCTAAATAATAATAATAATAATAATAATAACTTTTATTTATAACGCACTTTACATCAAACAGATCTCAAAGCAAAACAAAACAGTCAGATAAGTCAAACTTTATTCAACTCATTCACAATAACCACATAAAATCTGTTTGAGGTCAGTAAGCACAACCAGAATTACAGTAGTCCCTCGTTTATTGGCGTGTTTTAGGGACCCCTGCACTGGTGGGCTGTATGCATGGTGCAAAATAATTTAAAATATTTTGAATAAACAATCCATGGCTCATCCATCAATCGGCCAGTTGTGTCATGTCCAATCTTAATTTGAAAAACCGCGATATAGCGAATCCGCAAAAAACGAACCTCGAACTAGTGACTACTGTAATACATAAGGCGCATCTTATTATAAGGCTCACTGTCGATTTTTGAGAAAATTAAAGGATTTTAAAGCGTCTGGGACATGATTTTGTAACTATGCATAAAATTGCCCAACATAAATATCTTGTATCATTCAGCTATGTTCGTTTTTGCAAACAAACTTATAAATATATTTAATTTTGATTTAAAAGTGATTTTAAACTTCGCGCCGTGTTTATTCACGGGAAATCCGTTTACACACAAATGCAACATCTGTGACGTAGTATCGGGCAGAGGGCTCTGGTATGCTTTTACATATTAATGGCGGACAATTTAAAACCCGACGAATTTAGCAATCTAAGTGAAGATTTGAGCTATTTGTCTTCAGTTTGGGAAGCAGAAAGTTAGATGAACAAGAAACAGCAGGTTCTAATTTAGGTCTGCACCCGTATTTATTTGAGTCTTACCTTTTCAGGAAGCGAGGGAGCTCCGAGGGGGGGCAGCTTTATTTATTCCATTCTTGACAAAGTATTTCTTCTTTTGGGAAAGTGAAAAGGCTCACTTGTTCACTGATGACATTAGAACACCCAAATGCGACACAACGTAACAGCATTTTTCAAGTAAAAAAAAATAAATAGGCAATCTGCAGGCGATCTGCAGACAGATGCAGACTGCCTCTGCCCGATACTACGTCACAGATTTTGCATTTGCGTGTAATCGGATTTCCCGTGAATAAACACGGCCCAAAGTTTAAAATCACTTTTAAATCAAAATTAAATATATTTATAAGTTTGTTTGCAAAAACGAACATAGCTGAATGATACAAGATATTTATGTTGGGCAATTGTATGCATAGTTACAAAATCATGTCACAGACGCTTTAAGTGCGCCTTATGGTACAAAAAATACGGTAAATCAACTGATTGAGACAAATTAATAAGACAGTTGTAGCTGTTTAAGATTACATTATGTTTATTCCAAGTATTTCCCGTAACACAGATATCAACCTTATGCTTGTTAAAAATTGATCCAGTGGCTGTTTTAGTCAGTTTTTTATCTTTTGAGGTTAAATTAAGCAACAAATGCAACTTTTAATTTGTCTTTACAGCAGATGATATCAGGTTTGTTTACATATAATCTGATCAACAACAGGGCGACACGGTGGCTCAGTTTGTTAAGCTGTCGCCTCTCAGTGACAAGGTCATCAGATCGATTCCGATTGTGTCTTAGTCTCCCGATGCCCCACTTTGTCCCTGGTTCTAACACACTACCTGCTTTAATGAGTAATAATCAGCACACCTGTTTCCACTCATCCAGTGGATATACACCTTGTTTCCCACAGTTCATCGTCAGATGCTTCTGTTAGTTCCTGATCTGTTTGGTTCATAGCTTGTCCACTTATTGTTCAGTTATTCTGTCTGTTTCCTGACTCGTGCTTAAAGACTCCGTGCCTTTACTTCGGAACGGTCAATCAAAGTGCAATATTCGGTTTCTTACATTTAAGGTCATGGTTCATGTCGACTTGAGCATATTAGAAAATAAATAGTTTGGACCTCTTCTGTGTAGTTTCCAACTTGTGAACACATGTTTTAATCTAACGCATAAATACACTTTAATAATAATTTTTAAGTGAAATAATAATAATGTTCCACTCTTGGTGTAGGTTACCACAACACATAATGCTGTTAGTTCAGTGTGGATACATTTTCATGAAAAACTCTAAATGATGTAAAAATAAAACTTGTGGAAAGGCTGCCATTAATCACACTTACTAAACAAATGTTTTAACGCTGCATATTGAGGAAGATGGCACCAGAATGTGTTACTAAAGCTGAAAAGTGGTCATTTGCACATGTCCGGTCTGCTTCATTTTCAGCTACATGTTTGCTCGTTAGCAGCGCTGCGAGCTGCCTAACGGGTGCTCAGAAAGTCTGAAAACCTCCAAGTTGACAAGATTAAATAAACAAAAAGAAGATAGAAAAACTTGGTTTATAATTGTTTTTTTTGGGGGAGGAAACTATGAGAACAATGCACATAAATATCCAGAATTGAAAACAGTGACTGAAGGGGGACTTATATGAATAATCACTTGTTTTCAGAGGCAGTCCTTTCTTTACCCTCGGTACACTCCCTGGTGAATAAACCACAGTAAAGATAAGCATCTGTCCAGGAGCCACAGCAGAAAGAATGAGGAAACCTTGCATGACTCAAGCTTTCAACAGTCGCAAATGAATCAATTCATCAATAATGTTTAAACCACGAGGTCACGTTTTCCTGCTGCACTTTGGGATGCAGACCCACGGGTAAAACTACGAGTTCGACAGTCATTAAAAGGTCAGAACATTAGAGAGTTTTCAGCCCTTTGAAAGAACGTTTCGTTTTGTTCCACTGGTGAAGAAATATCACGACATTTGGAGGTCCAATGTGTGATTTCTATTCTGCAGACCAAAGAAGGATTAACTAAACGTTACATTAATCTTGTGTGTTAAATTGCATCTGTCTGTGTCTGTTTTCATTTAACATTTCGAAACACGACAACAACATAGCAGAATATATCCCTAGGAGAGCATAGACAGTGTAATGGCATTATTAAATTGAATTTAAAAATGGAAAAAACCTTAACCTTAATGTCTACACTGAAACGGAAGTATTGGGCTGATTATATTATGAAGAGAATTTCAGAACATTCAGAATACAAATCTGATTTCAAAGCCCAACCTGGGTAGCAGATGGTTTCCAGATTTCTGTCAACACAAGAAATGCATGACAAATAATATACTAATTAATTATGTTTAGATATGAACATTACTTCAAAGAAGGGAAAATGAATCAACAAACACATAAAAAAAAATCTAACTTACTGCCACTGGAAATCCTCCATGAAGTGGACGTCAGGTCAAATGTTAAGAGCTGCCTCCAGGGCCAGCCCAATGCATAAGCAAACAGCTGCTTAGGGCCCCGGGGCCACTAGGGGCCCCCTAAGTGGAATATATTTTTATTTTTTTGTAATGATTTCTATATGATTCTATTTAATATTTTAAGTTCAGCTTTTGCAAATTAATGCAAACATTTACATACATTTAGTTTTAAGAACTAATTATTCAACTTTAAATTTCTTTTTAAACCATTTTACATGGTTTCAAGTAATTGTTCATTGTCTGGTATATGAATACAGTATTATTTAAGTATTTGCTTGATATTTTATTTTATTTTGTCTGTTTTTGCACAAGTTAATTATTTTTTTTGCATCTAAATTATTTTATTTGTTTGTTGTTGATCTTGCACTACAAATTATTTTGAATATTGTTGCAGTTGTTTGGAACCAAAGGTAATAAACCAGATGACACTTTTGCTGTAAAATACATTGCATACTGGTGTTGTTTTTTTTTTTTGTTTGTTTTTTTTTTTGTTACTTTTAATACCGCTAGATCACGTGTCAATCTCAAGGCCCATGGGCCAAATCTGGCCCGCCATAACCATTTCTGTGTCTCTCTACACCCTAGAGCAAGGGTCACCAACCTTTTTGAAACTGAGAGCTACTTCATGGGTACGGAGCCATACAAAGGGCACCAGTTTGATAAACTCTTCGGAAAAAACAAAGCGTAAATTGAAAAAAATGTAATAAACATATTTTTAAGAACA
>JBBPBX010016365.1:0-12395 GCA_038048925.1 Garcialebias charrua
TGTATGAGGGCAGCAGACCAAGAAGTGATTTAAAGATGAAAATGTACCAGTGGAAGAGTCTGCGTGAGGTTAATGATGTCCAGTTAACCAGTGAATACAGGGTGCAGTGGTGGGTACGATAATCACAACCAGTTATGAATCTTAGTGCACCATGATAGACCACATCCAACATCCGCAGGGTGCTTGTAGGAGCATTCATGTAGAGAATGTCACCGTAATCAATGGAGGGAAGGAAAGTCACAGATACAAGGCGTTTCCTAACATTCAGTGTTAGACAGGATCTGTTTCTGAAAAAGAAACCCAGTTTAACTTTCAATTTCTTCACTAGGTTTTCCACGTGGAGTTTAAAAGAGAGATGTGAATCGATCAGGATACCCAGATATTTATAGGAATCAACAAACTCAATAGGGACACCATTTGAAGAAAAAATCAGAGGAGGATCTGCTGGAACCGCCTTCCTATTTGAAAAAAACATCCCTTTTGTTTTATCAGCATTTAGGACAAGTTTGAGACGGAACAGATCTGACTGGATGATGTCAAAAGCGGACATACAAAACAGTCCTGCATCGCTTTCCAATCTTTTGAACGAGAACGTGGGTGGCACTGGGGCTGGGACAGGTGGGGGCGTGGGTTGGGGCCTGAGAAGCTCTGTTGAGGACAACTGGAACACAGCTTTATTGGCTGATTAAAAACTTTGTTTTTATTGGCTGGAAAATGGCAGGTCACTTTTTCTTTTTAGAAATGCTTTTTTACCACCTGGAGAAGCAAGGGGACAATATATATATATATATATATATATATATATATATTTTTCCCAGAGATTACCTGGCTAACATCAGTCTGTCAGGAGATGTGGCAGAGTGAAGAAATATGTTTATAAAAAATGTTACATACTGAACCTTTAAGGTAAAACCTAAAAAAGGTACTGAATGAATAAGACTTGTTAAACATTGCAATAATAAAACCAGAAAGCTGATTTAGTTCAATAACAAACTGCTAAATGAAAGAAAATATTTATCTGCAAACACTAAAATAATGAACCATCTTATTGATTCTCACAAAATCAAATCAAAAGATGGCAGAGGAAGAAGATAATGTGTCATCTCAAGTGGATGAGCTTGATGAAGCTTTACAGATGATCACAAAATCTGTTACAGAAGCACAAGCAGAGAATGTATTGTTACATCGGCAATAGGGATACACTGATTCACATTTCTTATTTCCGATCCGATACTTAAACTTGGGTATCGACCGATACCGATACTTTTCAGATCCGATACCGTTCAGGTATAGGAGGCTGTAATAATCTTTTTCTTGAATGGAGAGCATGTGTATTACACTCTACTCTGTGACTTCTGTCTTAACACTGTGTGAGCTAACCCAAAGAAGACACTCTGAGCCTCACAACAGGTAATACCCAAACTCTTAATAGCATACAAGAGGCAGGTCTTTATCACAGACATCCTTCAGACTCATGGTGCAGCCCAGAACACTAAAATACTGCTAAGCATTATGGAAAATCAACACAGTCTACTCCCCCCTTTTTTTTTATTGTGACACTATGAGCTGTAATTCTTGTTGGCTTTGATCAACGGATACAGATTTAAACTATAATTGAACACTAATATACCGCTAAGCATTATGGGAAATCAACACAGCCACTCCCCGTTTTTTAGCTTCGTTTTTGATTGTGGCACTATGAGTTGTAATTCTTGTTGGTTTTGATCAACAGATACAGATTTAAACTATGCATTGAATTTATGAATGTAAATTCAATGTATCACACCTTACCAAGGATTATGGGTTGACCACATTCCACTCAGTGAGCATCCCAACCCTGTCTATCGCTCAACTGACATTTGTCAGAGAATACAAGATTCATCTGGTAGCACATCAATCTATCAAGGAGATCCTTGATAACCTGATAGAAAAAGGTATCATCAGACAGCACTTACTCTGCGCCTTTATGGCCTGTGTTAAAACCAAATGGTAAATGGAGACTCACAATAGACTACAGAAAGCTAAACAAACAGGTTCCCTTATCCAGGTGGCCAATGACCCAGCTCTAATAGGAACTGCCCAAGGTCACCAATGGTAAGTGTAATGTACTTTGTGGTACATAAAAATAGATGACGAAGAGGATGCAGGTTGTCTTCACACCGCGTACTTTATTGAACCAAGGCTGAACAAAGACTGCTCTGTTCCCCGCTCGGGAAAGCCCCTAACAGCAGTACCCAGCATGCTTTGCGCATGCACTCTTAAAGTGACAGTACACTTAATACCATTCATTACATCTCCCTCCTTAAAAGAGAATGCATATGTGAATACAAATATTTTCTAAACTCCCAAGTAACTGTCAATTTAACTGTAATAAACAATTTCCAGTCCACCATCCTCCCTTAAACAACGAGAACACAGTTTCATGTTGACTCTTGTAACCCAAATACAAAATTAAAGTCACAACCCGTGCAGTTGGTGCATACAAACCATTACAAATAAAGACAATGTCATTACAACAACAACAAAAAAATCTGCTTCTCTCATGTCAAATCCTGTAAATACATTTGACTACAGATTAAGTTTAATCGGTGGTTTGCTCACTCTGCCGGAACGAGTAATTCTAGAACCTTCAATAAGATTGTCTTGCGTGACAGAACCCGGTATCACTACTGGTTCTTCTGTCCATCCCGTGTCTGTGTCTTCCTTTGAAGTGGTTTCATCAGGACCACTGTCGACTGATGTGAGGTGGTTGGGATTTGCCAACAGGTGGCGCCTGTTCCTTCTGTATCGCTCCCCCTGTGCTGTCTCCACAATATAAGATCTGGGTGTGGAGCTTGTGTTTTGGACCACAGCAGGATTTGTCCACTGTTTCTGTCCATCCAATCTTGTGAGCACCGAGTCCCCTGGGCTCAGTGGTGGTAAGTCTCGCACTCCATTGCGGCGATTGTAGAAATATGCCTGTTTTTGTTTAGCTGAGTCATCAGTTTGTTGAATTTTATTCATGTCAGGCCATCCAGGTTTCAGATTGTCCTGCAGGGTGGGCAGAGTCGTCCTGATTTTCCTGCCCATTAACAGTTCAGCTGGACTGGCTCCTGTAGAAGTGTTGGGTGTGGCTCTGTATGTCATCAGAGCGAGGACTGGGTCATCCTGGCGTAGAATGCTCTTTGCAACCTGAACAGCCCTCTCCGCGTGGCCATTACTTTGGGGAAAGTGGGGGCTTGATGTGACGTGCGAAAAGTCATAAGCTCTACTAAACTCCCTCATCTCTGTAGAAGCCAGCTGCGGACCGTTATCACTCACTAACACCTCTGGAATACCATAACGTGCAAAAGTAGCTTTAAGCCTGGTAACAACTTGGCTGCTCGTAGTAGTCGGTAGATGTAAAATCTCCAGAAATCTAGAAAAGTAATCAGATACAACCAAGTAGTTCTGCTTTTTAAACTCACATAGGTCTACTGCCACTTTCTGCCACGGTCTAGATGGTAGTTCTGTTGAAATCAAAGGCTCTTTCCTGTGTGTATTTCTGTTCTCTACACAAAAGGAACACTGTTGAACTTTAGTGATAATGTCATGTCTCATCTTGGGCCACCAGACTGATTGAAGTGCTCTCTCTCTACACTTACTTAAACCTTGGTGCCCGTCGTGAATCCTCTCTAGAACCTCCTCCCTCATGCTCGCAGGGATAACTATGCGGTTCCCTCTCACGACTAAGCCATCTAGCTCAGACAACTCTCCTCTGACCTGGTAAAAATCCCTCACTGACTCTGGAACTTTGTCAATGTATTCAGGCCAACCTGACCTAATGAAACTGCACACAGTCTGGAGCTGTGAGTCACTAGCTGTGCTGTGTTTTATCTCTGTGATCTTCTGTGGTGTGGCTGGCACCTGACTAACAACAGAGTCTATGTGTGCTGCTATTTCATCGTGTAACGCACTGTCTCCATAACGCTGCTCTGGACCTCTGGATAGAGCGTCCGCCACTGCTAAGGTTTTCCCTGGTGCATATTCAGCTACAGCGTTAAACCTCATAAGTCTCATTAACAGCCTCTGACATCTCACTGGAACATTGTCCAAGTCTTTACTGTTAATAAGGGGCACTAAGGGCTTATGGTCAGTAATAAGTCTGAAGTTGTTGAGTCCAAACAGGTACTTGTCGAATCTTTCACACGCCCAGACGCCGGCTAGGCACTCTTTTTCAATTTGAGCATACCTCGTCTCAGCGTCGCTCAGTCTTCTGGACGCGTAGGCTATGGGTTTCCACTGGTCTTTATGTTGCTGGAGAAGGACAGCGCCTAGTCCGTAGCTGCTAGCATCCGCTGACACCGCTGTTGGTTTGTTGACGTCGTAGAAAGCTAGGACTGGGGCTGCCACCAGCAGGGCTTTGAGCTTCTGAAAAGCCTCTTGTTGTGCATGCTCCCACAACCACTCTGTGTCACTTTTTAGCAGTGCATAGAGTGGCTCACCCACTGTGGACAGTTCTGGAGCATATTTTGCTAGATAGTTCACCATACCCAGAAATCTTTTCAGTTCTGTTGTGTTGTTTGGCTGGGGAAAGTTCTCGATGCCTGTTACCTTCTCTGGGTCGGGCCGGACACCATTCCCGTCGATAATGTGGCCTAGAAAACGAACCTGAGCTTGTCTGAACTTGCACTTACGTTCGTTTAGCTTGAGGCCTGCCTCCTGGATGACTTTCAGAGCTTTGTCTAATCGTTGGTCATGGATCTCCTCAGTTTCTCCGTGGATGAGGATATCGTCCATGTAGACTTCTGTCCCTTCTAGTCCTACCAGAGTCTCTGCCATTTTCCTTTGAAAAATCTCTGGCGCGCTGCTGATCCCGAAAGGGAGACGCCGGAAGGCATACCTCCCTAGAGGAGTGATGAAGGTGGTGAGCATTTTACTGTCCTCATGCAACGGCACTTGATAAAACCCGCTAGCTGCATCCAGTGAAGTAAACACTCTTGACCCTGCGAGTCTAGGTAGTATTTCCTCAACAGTGGGCAGCACATACTTTTCACGTTTTACCGCTCTGTTAAGCCTCCGGAGATCTGCACAACAACGAACCTCCTGCTTGTTAGGTTTGAGGACAGGCACCATGGCTGCACACCACTCCGTCGGTTGAGTTACCTTTTCGATGATGCCTTCAGTTTCCAGCCGGTGTAGCTCTTTCTTTACCAGAGGAACGAGTGGAAGGGGTATTCGCCTCGCTGTGTGTACAGCATACGGTTGGGCGTCGTCCTGTAGGAGTATTTTCACTGGCTCGGTATTCAGCAGTCCTCCTGACCTGAAAACACCAGTCAGTTCATTCACTCTTTTCACAAGTCCCATGTTTACAGCTTCCTGACGACCCAAAAGACAGCTGACTCTCCCTCTGATAACATAGGCTTTAAATGAGTACACTTTTTCTTTGTACTTTGTTGTAGCCTGAAACAACCCCATGCAGCTGAGATCCCCCCCTGGACCAACCAAGCATGTATCTGGTGGGTCGAGCTCTATTTTTGGCTTCATCATTTTAAATGTTTTTAGGTTAATAACTGTGGCGTCTG
Organism: Garcialebias charrua; assembly: GCA_038048925.1. Classification (NCBI taxonomy): domain Eukaryota; kingdom Metazoa; phylum Chordata; class Actinopteri; order Cyprinodontiformes; family Rivulidae; genus Garcialebias; species Garcialebias charrua. Next base: position 5,544 of record JBBPBX010016365.1, read on the forward strand.
CACCAGTGTCTATTTTAAAAGTTATTGGGACGCTGTGCACCTCCAGATTGACTGACCAGTCTTCCTGGCTGCTTATTTTCCCATTAACTTCACCCAAAAAATAAGGCTGCTTCACCTCCTCAGTGACTTCTCTCACTTGTTTTGAGTGACACGCACGCTCCCAGTGTCCCTGTCTGTGACACTTATTACACTTGCTCTTGAGTGCGGGGCATTTATTAATGTCTGAGTGTTTGGGTTTTCCACATCTCCCACAGCTCTCTGATTTCTGTGCTGTTTGGTGGTCGCTGCCATCCTGCCACTGTCTGTGTCGTCCGCTCCTCTCCACGTGTGGGCCGCTGTGACGACTCCTCTCCACGAGTGGGCCGCTGTGTCCGCTCCTCTCCACGTGTGGGCCGCTGTGACGACGCAGCGTGTTCACGTGAACCTCGTGTGGGTTAGACTGAAGACTGACTTGTTTAGTAATCTCCTCTGCTTGCCGCGCTTGTTCAATAACTTCAGTTAATGTTAGGTCTGCTTTCAGCTGAAACCTGCGGGACAGTTCTTTATCTTTGATGCCCACCACCAGACGGTCTCTGATGTGCTCATCACGTTTGTCTCCAAACTCGCAGTGCTCTGCTAGCTCGTACAACACTCGAATGTACTGTTCTGCCGTCTCTCCTGCCGACTGGCTGCGCTGATAGAAACAGGCCCGCTCGTGTATAACGTTACGGCGAGGGATGAAGTACTCGTCAAACTTCTTAAGAACAGCTTCAAAGTTTTTAGTTTCCTCTTCGTCGGCAAAGTTGAACGAGCTAAATATCTTTTCAGCTTCGCTCCCCATAGCATAAATGAGTGAACTCACTTGTGTTTCTCCATTGTCCTTATTTAGCTTCGATGCTAACCGGTAGCGCGAAAATCTCTGTTTCCACTCCGGCCACTCAGCAGGACAGTCAAACTTGAATTCACTCGGTGGGTTAAACTTCGCCATCACGATTCGTCCTTTTAGGCACTTCTGACACCATGTAATGTACTTTGTGGTACATAAAAATAGATGACGAAGAGGATGCAGGTTGTCTTCACACCGCGTACTTTATTGAACCAAGGCTGAACAAAGACTGCTCGTTCCCCGCTCGGGAAAGCCCCTAACCGCAGTACCCAGCATGCTTTGCGCATGCACTCTTAAAGTGACAGTACACTTAATACCATTCATTACAGTAAGTACTTTTCAACCCTCGACATCACCTCTGGTTTTTGGACCACCCCTGTGTACACCGAGGACCAATACAAACTAGCTTTCACATTTGGTAGCTGACAATACACCTTCACCAGGTGTCCCTTTGGCTATGCTAACTCACCTGCAGAGTTCAACATCTTCCTAAACAAAGCATGTCCAGATGCCCACGAGCGTGGAACACTGATTTACGTGGACAATGTCCTTTTGAAGCAGCCAACACTTGACACACATTTGGCTGAGATCGACCACGTTCTGAATCAACTAACTACTGCTGGTGCTAAGATATCACTGTCAAAATGCCATTGGTACAGATCCAAGGTGAACTATGTGGGCTTACTCGTAGGTCCAGACGGTGTACAGCCACAGCTGACTTGCATCCAAGGCCTTGACAATCTCAAAGTCCCCACCAATGTCAAAGAACTAAAAAGTTTTCTGTGTGTGTGTAACTACTTGAACCAATTCATAGAGAACTATGCAGATTTTGCAAAACTATTGACTGAACTCCTAAAGAAAGATGTTCCATTTGTCTGGACTGACAATCAACAGCAGGCGATGGACGTTCTTATAAACAGGTTTAAAACCTGATTCTTCCATCTTCGAAACATCTCCAGACTTCGCCCATCTCTGACTTTTTCTGATGCTGAGAAACTCGTCCATGCCTTTGTCTCCTCCAGGCTCGACTACTGCAACTCCCTGTTTATTGGTATCCCTGGCAAAAACATTCAGAAGCTTCAATATATTCAAAACAGTGCAGCTAGGATTCTGTTGAGAGTTCGCAAATTTGATCATATTACACCCATTCTCCATAACCTCCATTGGCTTCCTGTCACCTACAGAATTCAATATAAAACTGCTCTCATTACCCATCAATGCTTGCACGGCACTTCACCTGACTATCTAAAGGACATTCTTGCACCATATTCATCCACCCGGTCTCTACGATCACAGAACAGTAATTTACTTCATATTCCTCGGACCAAATTGAGGACCATGGGAGACCGAGCATTCTGTGTGGCTGCCCCCCGCCTGTGGAACTCCCTCCCTGACGACCTGAGAGCTCCACAGTCACTGGTTGACTTTAAAGAGGAACTAAACCCAGGTTGAGACGGTAACTACTTCCCCTAAGCAGATCCAAAATCACCCTCAAAATGGGCGTGTCGAGAGACAAGGAGGGGAGGAGGTAGTGTGTCATGGTCTGTCTGTTTATGTTTAATCCAGTCCTGTGTCTCCTAGTTGTCTGGTTTCTGTGTTCTGTCTGTTTAAGCTTAATTCTGTTTTCTGTTTTGTTCAGTCTTTTGTGCTTAATCTAGTCTTCATGTTTGTTTACTTCAGCTTCCTGTGTTCTGTCTGTTTGTGCTTAATTCAGCTTTCTGTTTTGTTTCAGTCTTTGTGTTTAATATAGTCTTCATGTTTTAATTCAGCTTATTGTGTTCTGTCTGCTTGTGTTTAGTTCAGCTCTGTGTTTCTGCCCCTGTCTCACCTGTGTCTAGTTGTAATCATCACAGCTGGATGTCATGTGTAATCAGTGTGTCTGTGTATAAATTCAGCTCCTCTCAGTCTTGTCATTGTCTCGGGTTTGTCCTCCCAAGGTGTTGTGTTCTGCTCTCCCTCCGTGTTTCCCTGAGTGTTTAGTAAGTACCTCTTCAGTTTAGTTTAGTTTATTCCAGTTTAGTTTAATCCAGTTTAGTTTAGTTTAATAGTTTTTGCTGCCCTGCCAGCCTTTGTTTTGTTTTATTTTTTATTGTAAATAAACACTTTAAAATTTTCCCTGAGTGTTCATCCATCCTTCTCCTGCATTTGGGTTCTACACTTCCTTCGTGCCAGCAGAACCTAACAGAAACCCGAGACCATCTACTGAACCCAGCAGGAGAATGGCTGGACCTCAAACCAGACCCAAGGGTGAGATGATTACCCTGTTTGAGTTTCTTGCCCGTGAGGCTGACAAGACTGCCCTGCGAGAGAAGGAGAGACGAGAGCGAGTGGAAGTGAAGCCTGTCATCCGGTGTGGGGGGTTCCGGACCGAACCCATCCAGAGACGAGGTGGCCGTAGACCAGAGGTAGAAGTCCTACCATCTCCTCTTCTGGTCGAGGAGGAGGAACAAAGGTTTCAGCTCCGGGGGAGCCGCCTGGCTATTAAGCCAGCTTCTTCTTCCACCCCACCGACTTATTGCTTGCCATACCTGCAGTGGTCTGAAGATGACGTTGAGCTGGAGGACGATCTCTGGTGTGCTCCTGTCCTCAGCTCACGCCGCCGACGCAGCAGGAAAAAGCGGAAAAGTAAGGTCGGAACCACAGACTACCAGCACCATCCATCTCCACCTCTTCTCGCCACTGCACCACGTTGCCCATCCCCACTTCACTCTTCGCCTGACTGCCCTCGCTTACCGGAGGTCCGGTACAGCACTCGCTCAGTGGAGGAGATGGAAAGTTGGAAGGCAGCCATTGTGGCACAGTACCTGCCTTCATCCTCGGCTCCTGGTCCCCAAGCAGCTACAGTCTCAGCTCCTTGTTCTTCGGCTCCTGGTTCTACCGCCGAAGATACCGCCCCTACAGCCCCAGAGGGTCCTAGCATCGTCAACACCTCTACATCGATGGAGGGTCCCAATGCCACCGACGCCTCTACGTCTCCTGAGGGTCCCAGTGCCACCGACGCCTCTACGTCTCCTGAGGGTCCCAGTGCCGCCGACGCCTCTACGTCTCCTGAGGGTCCAAGTGCCGCCGACGCCTCTACGTCTCCTGAGGGTCCAAGCGTCGCTGATACCTCTACGTCTCCTGAGGGTCCCAGCGCCGCTGATGCCTCTACTTCAATGGAGGTTCCCGGCGCTGCCGATGCCTCTACTTCGACGGAGGGTCCCGGCGCTGCCGATGCCTCTACTTCGACGGAGGGTCCCGGCGCTGCCGATGCCTCTACTTCGACGGAGGGTCCCGGCGTTGCTGACGCTTCTGCATCGACAGAGGGTCCCGGCACCGCCGTCATCTCTACTTCGACGAAGGGTCCCGATGCCATCGACGTCTCAACTTCGCCTGATGACTCCTCGCCTGACGACTCCTCGCCTGACGACTCCTCGACGCCTGCGGCAGTGACCGACTCCTCGACGCCTGCGGCAGTGACCGACTCCTCGACGCCTGCGGCAGTGACCGACTCCTCGACGCCTGCGGCAGTGACCGACTCCTCGACGCCTGCGGCCGACTCCTCGACGCCTGCGGCCGACTCCTCGACGCCTGCGGCCGACTCCTCGACGCCTGCGGCCGACTCCTCGACGCCTGCGGCCGACTCCTCGACGCCTGCGGCCGACTCCTCGACGCCTGCGGCCGACTCCTCGACGCCTGCGGCCGACTCCTCGACGCCTGCGGCCGACTCCTCGACGCCTGCGGCCGACTCCTCGACGCCTGCGGCCGACTCCTCGACGCCTGCGGCCGACTCCTCGACGCCTGCGGCCGACTCCTCGACGCCTGCGGCCGACTCCTCGACGCCTGCGGCCGACTCCTCGGCGCCTGCGGCCGACTCCTCGGCTCCGGCGGCCGACTCCTCTGCTCCGGCGGCCGACTCCTCTGCTCCGGCGGCCGACTCCTCTGCTCCGGCGGCCGACTCCTCTGCTCCGGCGGCCGACTCCTCTGCTCCGGCGGCCGATGCTCCTGGTGATGGACGGCCTCCCGGTCGACCGCCTGACCTGGCTCCTGGCGATGGAAGGCCTCCCGGTCGACCGCCTGACCTGGCTCCTGGCGATGGAAGGCCTCCTGGTCGACCGCCTGACCGGCTTCTGCTTGATGGACGGCCTCCCGGTCAGCCGCCCGCCCGGCCACTCTTCTGTTTTGGAACGTTGCCCAGGCCTTGCCCTGTCGTTTTTTGTTTAGATTATTCTTGCCCTCCGTCCTTGTGTTTTCCCCCGTCCTCCCGCCCCGTTCTGTGTTTTTTGTGTGTTTTGGGGTCTTAGGGGACGTCGGGTGCCGTCCCTTGAGGGGGAGGTTATGTCATGGTCTGTCTGTTTATGTTTAATCCAGTCCTGTGTCTCCTAGTTGTCTGGTTTCTGTGTTCTGTCTGTTTAAGCTTAATTCTGTTTTCTGTTTTGTTCAGTCTTTTGTGCTTAATCTAGTCTTCATGTTTGTTTACTTCAGCTTCCTGTGTTCTGTCTGTTTGTGCTTAATTCAGCTTTCTGTTTTGTTTCAGTCTTTGTGTTTAATATAGTCTTCATGTTTTAATTCAGCTTATTGTGTTCTGTCTGCTTGTGTTTAGTTCAGCTCTGTGTTTCTGCCCCTGTCTCACCTGTGTCTAGTTGTAATCATCACAGCTGGATGTCATGTGTAATCAGTGTGTCTGTGTATAAATTCAGCTCCTCTCAGTCTTGTCATTGTCTCGGGTTTGTCCTCCCAAGGTGTTGTGTTCTGCTCTCCCTCCGTGTTTCCCTGAGTGTTTAGTAAGTACCTCTTCAGTTTAGTTTAGTTTATTCCAGTTTAGTTTAATCCAGTTTAGTTTAGTTTAATAGTTTTTGCTGCCCTGCCAGCCTTTGTTTTGTTTTATTTTTTATTGTAAATAAACACTATAAAATTTTCCCTGAGTGTTCCTCCATCCTTCTCCTGCATTTGGGTTCTACACTTCCTTCGTGCCAGCAGAACCTAACATAGAGTTGTGCTTTTGTTCACGCCCCCACCAGCAACAACCTAAAACAAATTAAACCTCTAGCCAACAACATACACCAAGCAACAACAAAGAATAAACATGTAGATGTATTTATCTATTCCACCCATTCCATCCAAAACCTAAGGCTCAAGAAAATGGGAAAAAAAAGAAAAAAGAAACCGTTTGTCAGGAGTGAAATGTGGCACTTCCATATAAGGTATGAATGCTGCAGGACCTTCTCATCTCTGCAGGGGATTGGCTCTGCTTGAACCACTTCCGTGACGTCAGAGTGAGAAAATATGTCACTGTGAGAATCCTAGACCACTAAGAAAATTAAGGTGCAATCCCTCTGTTCAACCCATAGGGGTTACCGTAAACACGTTTTTAGACCGGGGTTTAGTTCCTCTTTAAAAGCGGCATTAAGACTTTTCTTTTTAAGCAAGCCTATTCTGCCTCCACATGATTTTATCTTTGATCTTAGCTGTTATCTTTATTGATTTTACTTGATTTTATCACTTGTTTTATTTTATTTATTTTTTAAGCAAGCCTAAATCTACATGATTTTATCTTTGATCTTAGTCGATATTATTATTGATTTTATTTGATTTTATCACTTGTTTTATTTTTTACCTTTACCTTGTTACACATTGTAGCACTTTGAGATTTTTACTAATGAAAAGTGCATTATAAATTGAATTCATTATTATGTATTATTAAACAGGATCAAGTCAACCCCATGTTTAGTCTACAACAAAGAGTTTTACTTGGAAGTGGGCTTCTCAGCTCATTGCACAAGTGCAGGTCTTTACCAAATATACGACAGAGACAAACGTGTAGTAGCCAAATCCAGCAAGACGATGGCAGGCCCCGAGTTAAGATACTCAGACTGTGAGAAAGCTCTACTAACCACTGTATGGGCAGTAAAACATTTTTCCAGCTACATTGGCAAACAGAAAATTGTTTTTTTCCCTTATAGATGGCCTCCCTTCTCACCTCACTGCCATCCTCTTCACACCAACAC
>JBBPBX010016365.1:12526-37526 GCA_038048925.1 Garcialebias charrua
TACAGCCCCCCCTGGCTCTCCGGTGAACTCCTGGGCCACTGGTACCCAGGATAGGTGACCCAAGCTGGGGGGTGATGCTACAGCCCCCCATGGCTCTCCGGTGAACTCCTAAGGCACTGGTACCCAGGATGGGTGACCCAAGCTGGGGAGGTGATACTGTAGCCCACCCTCCCCCCGGCACTCCGGTGAACTCCCGGGGCACTGGTACCCAGGATGGTACCCAGGATGGGTGACCCAAGCTAGGGGTGATGCTACAGCCCCCCTGGCTCTTCGGTGAACTCCCAGGGCACTGGTACCCAGGATGGTGCCCAGGATGGGTGACCCAAGCTAGAGGTGATGTTACAGCCCCTCCTGGCTCTCCGGTAAACTCCTAGGGCACTGGTACCCAGGATGGTACCTAGGATGGGTGACCCAAGCTGGGGGGTGATGCTGCAGCCCCCCCTGGGTCTCCGGTGAACTTCCGGGGCACTGGTACCCAAGATGCTACCGTTGGAAATGTCTCGTCGAGACCTTTCAAACGATGCAAGGCAGGTGTATTTAGCCCTTTGCTAGCCCGAGTTAGAACTATTACAGGTCATCCCTGACGTCCGAGCGAGTTCCGTTACTACTGGCACGTTCACCGGGGTGTGACGGGTTAACGGTGGGCGGTAGCCAGGAACCGATGGTCGGAGTGCATGCTCTGGGTCCCCACCGAGGCACCCGAGCAGGTTATCCCGGGAGAGTGTCCCCCAGGAAGGCTCCAGGCGCTGGGACATATGCCCGGATGCGTGAATGAGCCACCTGGAGCACGTTCACCGTGGTGTGGTGGGTTAACGTGGGTGGCAGCCGGGAACCGGCGGTCGGAGTGCATGCTCTGGGTCCCCACCGAGGCATCGGAGCAGGTTAGCTCGGGAGAGTGTCCCCCAGGAAGGCTCCAGGCGCTGGGACATATGCCCGGACGCATGAATGAGCCACCTGGAGCACGTTCACAAGGGAGTGGCAGGTTAACGGTGGGTGGCAGCCGGGAACCGGTGTTTGGAGTGCATGCTCTGGGTCCTCACCGAGGCACCAGAGCAGGTTAGCCTGGGAGAGTGTCCCCCAGGAAGGCTCCAGGTGCTGGGACATGTGCCAGGGCACGTGAATGAGCCACCTGGAGCACGTTCACCGGGGTGTGGCGGGTCAACGGTGGGTGTCAGCCGGGAACCGGCGGTCGGAGTGCATGCTCTGGGTCTCCACTGAGGCACCGGAGCAGGTTAGCCCAGGAGAGTGCCCCCCAGGAAGGCTCCAGGCGCTGGGACATATGTGACAGGCCACGGGAAAAGCAGGAACAAGTCTCTCACATTCAAACTGAAAAAAAAATCAATAAAAGCTTCAAGTTCTTAGACAATAGTGAAAATCGTTTTTTTGCAAAATATACTAGTTGAAGTTGTGAAGAAACCACCCCATGCTTAAAACACACTTTAGAAGTGTTTAAACTGATAAACTTTGTGTTAGAATTCAGCTTGTTTTCAGAGTAAAAAAACGAGCCGGTCGAGATTTGTATATCGGGGGTGTGGAAACTACCCGCTGATTAACATGCAGTCTTTGTTTGGCTGGTTTCTGAGCTTTCCCCACTGCTTGTTATTGGTTTCAGCCAACAATATGCAGATTTGAAAGCCTTCCTAGGTAGAGTCTGTGTTGACATTCAATGCTAGGGGTTGGGGTTAAGGCAAGTTAATGTAAATGAACAGTAATTGTTAACACCCCCAGGTAACACTTCAGGAATGGGGACTTTCTTCTAAAACTTTGAGGCCTGTTTTCTCCCTAATCTTATTTGCAGATTGCCAACATTGAAATGGCTGTATCTTCTTCATTTTTTTTTTTGAGTGCCATGTGTTTGGCATCATCGGATAGCTTAGAACCCACACTTTCAGATTCTGTAAATAACTCAAAATGACCCAGGGGAGACTTGTTCCTGGTTTTGCGGTGGCCAGTCACATATGCCCGGACGCGTGAATGAGCCACTTGGAGCACGTTCACCGGGGTGTGGCAGGTTAACGGTGGGTGGCAGCCGGGATACGGGGGTCGGAGTACATGCTCTGGGTCCCCACCGAGGCACCGGAGCAGGTTAGCCCGGGAGAGTGTCCCTCAGGAAGGCTCCAGGCGCTGGGACATATGCCCGGACGCGTGAATGAGCCACCTGGAGCACGTTCACCGGGCTGTGGCACGTTCACCGGGCTGTGGCGGTTAATGGTGGGTGGTAGCCGGGAACCGACGGTCGGAGTACATGCTCTGGGTCCCCACCGAGGTACCAGAGCAGGTTAACCTGGGAGAGTGTCCCCCAGGAAGGCTCCAGGCGCTGGGACATATGCCCGGAAGCATGAATGAGCCACCTGGAACACTTTCACCAGGGTGTGGCGGTTGGAGCCAAGATGGTCTAGTGGCAGGGTTTTTGACTACGGACCCGAAGGTCGCGGGTTCGCGCCCCGGCCACTACCCAGCTTGGGGTATCTATGAGTGCACACCTATTTCTCTAGCTCCCCGGGCGCTTTCGGGCTGCTCATTGCACCACCTGGTAGGTGGTTGGGTTAAATGCAGAGACGAATTTCGTCTGTGTATGGGAAACATACGCAGATGACAGGAATAGACATTATTATTATTATTATTAACGGTGGGTGACAGCCGGGAACTGGCGGTGGGTATGGATGCTCCGGGACCCCCCCGGGGCATTGGTGCAGGTGCGCCCACGAGGTGGCCCCTAGGCCGGGTTCCAGGGGCCTGGCCGTTTGGCCAGACGCACGAATTGGCTATCCGGACCAGGTTCCCCGGGGTGGCGTGGGTAACCCGTGCCCAGGAGCGGAGCACCCATGATGGGTAGTGATGCCCGAGACCCCCTGGTTCTTTGGTGAAGGTTAGGGCATTTTTTAAATTGGGGGTGCCGCTCGTATACGGGAAATATGGTACATGCACTCGGGCTAGGAAAGGGCCAGAGAGAAATGCCTTAGATTGTTGGAAAGCTCTCGCCGAGACCATTCCAACGGCGTGCCCGGCATGTTTGTAGGTCAAAATTTACCCGAGCTACGGCCGCGTGAAGGTTCTGCGTTCGGCAAGTCCGCTTCTTCTGGTCCACGTCCGAAACTCGTCCCGGGATGGAGCTACGGTGCGCGGCCTGGCATCTTCCGAACCAGTTCGCCAATACCTTTCCAACGGTGTGCTTGGATTTCCTGTAGCTCAAAAAACGAGAGCGTGGCGGGCGTTTAAAGATACAGGTTTTACCAGGTTTTGCCAGGACTACGCCGTACTTTCAACCGGTCGTAACTCGTCCCAGAACAGAGCTACGGGGCGCGGCCTGGCATATTCTGAACCGGCTCACCAAGACCTTATCAATGGTGTCCTTGAAATGTCTGTAGTTTTAAAATTGAAGGATCTACGGCCGTCTGAAGTTAGCTCCAGTGGAAAAAACATACAGTGATCCCATCTACCCAGGATCCGGCCACCGTTCCTGAGTAAAGTAGATCCGGGAGTCTGGCCTGTTTTTAAAATCAAGCTACGGGGCTCAGATTGAATTTTTTTAGCATCTATGGACCGAGCCGATTCAAACCCGACCATCGGTTTCTCCGTAGCACCAACGACGGGCGAGATACGGGCGTCTAAAAGGTAATTTTTAAATGGCCATAACTTGATGAAAAATTGAGCTACGGCATAAAGCTTGACATTTTTCCGCATCTACGGACCTATCCAATCCAAAGCCGACACTCAGCTTCCCTGTAGCACCAACGGCGGGCGAGATACAGGCATATAAAAGACCATGGTAAAACAACTATTTTTTAAGTGACCGTATCTCTGCCGTGTGACAAGCTACACCATAAAGCATGCCACTATTCTGCATTGGCAGACCGAGACCTTTAATTTGGTGTGCTTGGTTTTCTGGTAGCCTAAAAACTGAGAGAGTTACGGGTGTTTAAAGGTCGAAAAGTGGGCGAAAAGTGAGCATTGTATGTAATGTACCAGTGAACGGGGCACTGGTACCCAGGATGGGTGATGTTGCAGCCCCCCTGGCTCTCCGGTGAACTCCTGGGGCATTGGTACCCAGGTTGGTACCCAGGATGGGTGACCCAAGCTGGGAGGTGATGCTACAGCCCCCCTGGCTCTCCGGTGAACTCCCGGGGCACTGGTACCCAGTATGGGTGACCCAAGTGGGGTGGTGAGGCTGCAGCCACCCCCTGGCTCTCCGGTGACCTCCCGAGGCACTGGTACCCAGGTTGGTAGCCAGGATGGGTGACCCAAGCTGGGGGGGTGATGTTGCAGCCCCCCTGGCTCTCCGGTGAACTCCCGGGGCACTGGTACCCAGGTTGGTAGCCAGGATGGGTGACCCAAGCTGGGAGGGTGAGGCTACAGCCCCCCCGGCTCTCCGGTGGGGCACTGGTACCCAGGATGGGTGACACAAGCTGGGGGGTAATGCATTTTTCTGTTTTTCCAGAGCGAGGGCTTTCCAATGTTGTGGGAACCGTGTCTCTAGCCTGTTCCTAGCCCGAGTTATAAGCGGATGGATAAACTGCGCTGACCGTATTTTCCATATACGCGCGACATCCCCCGATTTAAAAAACGCCCTCACCTTCACCAAAGAACCAGGGGGGGGGGGGTCCCGAGCATCACTACACAGCATGGGGCTCTGCTCCTGGGCATGCTCCCATCTACCCAGGATCCGTCCGCCGTTCCTGTGTAAAGTAGATCCATGACCCGGCCTCTTTTTAAAAATGGAGCTAGGGCATAAAGCTTGACATTTTTCCGCATCGACGGACCGATCTAAGTCAAACCTGACCCTCATTTTCCCCATAGCACCAACGGCGGGCGAGATACGGGCGTTGAAATGGCCATGGTAAAACAACTATTTTTCACGCAGTGGTATCTCTGCCGGACAATGAGCTACACTGTGTAGCATGAACCTTTCTGCATTGACAGGCCAAGTCCTTTAATTTGGCATCATCGGTTAGTCAATAGCCCGAAAATTGAGAGAGATACAAGCGTTCAAAGGTCGAAAAATGGGTGAAAAGTGAGCGTTTCTCAATACAAATTTCAAACGTCCGTAACTTGATGAAAAATTAAGCTACGGCACTCATCTTGACATTATTCCGGATCTACAGACGTAGACCTTTAATTCGGCGTGCTCAGTTTCTTTCTAGTCCCAAAATTGGCGGAGTTATTAACGTTTAACCATTTGCGGTTTTCAGGCGAGACGTTTTTCCTGTAAAACTTCAAAGCTGCAAAAGGGGGGCATGACATTTCTCAGGGAGGGTGTTTTTCCTGAGAACATCGTGGAACACAATGGCCAAATAAGACGTTTTTCAAGGCAGATGTTTGGCATCGTGGGGGAGGTTTGGCCAACCCCGAAAACACCTATCGGAACGATTTCAGAAACCCAGTTATTAAGACACTTAGAAAAAATCTGCTTAAAATTTTCTCTCCATAGACTAAGTGTTTGACCTCCAGGGATGCCTAGAGACTTCCCTGACTGTCCGATCCGAGCCTGACTGTCCGATCTGGGCCGCGACCTATCGGTAGCGAGGTCGAGACGAACGGTCTGTCCCAGTGGTAAGGTGAGGAGTTCCGGCGCGCGCTGGGACCCGGCTTCGGACAGGGCGGAGCACAGCCCCCCCCCCCCGGCACTCTTGGATCGGACACCGAAACACGCTTTTCTCTTAAACTCTCGATGGCGCAATCTCCTAGCTCTCACGGATGGCCGGGGTCCGCTTGGGGTTACGGATGACTCCGGACCCCACATGGTGGCCCCGTTGTCGGCTCTCCTGCAACGTACTCAGTGCGTATGCTACTCCGACGCAACCCTCCACGGCGCACGGCCCCTCCGGGGAACGGGCAACGCTGGGCCTCGGCGGAATGCCGTCGCATTGATCCGTAGTGTGCAATGGTGGGCAAATGAACGCTAGATAGCGCTAAAGCGCTAATCCGCTTACAGTGGAACTAAACTTTTTGTCAGCGTTTTTGTGGATTGACTAACTTTTATAATTCATAAGTGGATTTGTGCTATTTTTATTTAAAATTCAGTACCGCTAATAACTAATTATCTATCAGTAAAAACCAATAAACTTATTTACAAGCTCTTATGCTGCTTGTTTTACCTTTTTCCCCACCGTAAAGAGCAGAGAGGAGGGAGGGTGTGAGGGGGAGCAGAGGGGAGAACAGACTCGGATCTACCATGTAGGTAAATTATGCCGTTGCCTGGGGATCCCATCAGCATGGGGCCCCGCCGCGCCCCGGCCAGTCACCTACATCCCTAACATTGATCCTGCTTGTTAATGTACATTTAACATAAAAATAATTATAGTTACGATGAAAACGATCATTAAATACGCAATAAAAAAAACGGTCGATTTCTTTATCCCCCTACTAAAAATGGACTATTCCATCTTGACATCTTCCGGGTCAGAGGTGAACTCAGGGGCTAATTCTGTGGCTAGCTGGCTGCGCTCGGTCTCTTCATAAATCCGCAGAGAACCCCGCTGTTTCAAGCCAAATTAACGCGGCCGGAGGATTTTATTGTGTGTTTTGTGTCGACCATTTGACGGTGAGTCGTTATTTTTATGTATTTTAGTTACTTTTCATTAAATCTGTTGACTACCTATAGACGCTAATTCTGTGTCCAGCTGGTTGGTTGTGCTAGGTTACTAATGGGTAAATCCGCAGAGAACCCTGCTGTTTCAAGCCAAATTAACGTGGCCGGAGGATTTTATTGTGTGTTTTGTGTCGACCATTCGACGGTGAGTCGTTAGTTTTATGTATTTGGGTTACTTTTATGTATAAATGCGGTGGCGACACACCCGTGTATTTGAGATTTAAAAGTGGTTTTAGGGATTAAAAGTTCATTCTATTTTTTGTTAATTTCGTGGCCGAATAGAATATATGTACGTAAAGTATTAAATAAATCCTTTGATTTTTGTAATTTCATCCTTTTAGGATCATTTTTGTTACTTTTCAGTTGGCAGTGTAGTGCAAATATTGCATAACGCTGCCGGCTACCAATTGTCGAATATAAATAGCGGATTAGATTAGCTTCCCCTAATTTTCATAAGACATTTGTGCTTTTGAAATTGTGGACCTAAAAAAATTAATAAGCGTTTTAGAAATTGTGGAACTAATTTTTTAATTAGCGTTGCTCACCACTGGTAGTGCGTATGCATGTCGACGCAACCCTCCACGACGCACGGTCCCTCCGGGGGACGGGCGGCGCTGGACCATTGCGGCCTGCCGTCGCATGGACCCATCATGTATATGCTACTCCGAAGCGACCCTCCATGGCGCACGTCCCTCCGAGGGACGGGCGACGCTGGGTCGCAACGGAATGCCGTTGCATTGTTCCGTCGTTACATATGCTACTCTGAAGCAACCCTCCACGGCGCACGGCCCCTCTGAGGGATAGGCGATACTGGGCCGCAACGGAATGCCGTCGCGTTGTTCCATCGTGCGTATGCTACTCCGAAGCGAACCTCCACGGCGCACGGCCCCTCCGGGGGACGGGCGACGCTGGGCCACAGCGGAATGCCGTCACATTGTTCCATTGTGCGTATGATACTCCGACGCGACCCTCCACAGCGCACGGCCCCTCCAGGGGATGGGCGACGATGGGCCGCGGCGGCGGGGCTGGTGGGACACGTTCCGACGGGCGCGGCCCTCCATGGCGCACAGCCCCTCCGGGGGACGGGCAACGTTGGGTCGTGACAGTGGGTTGTTGCAGGTCTGTTACGCACCAGGGCTCACTGGTTGATCCTGCCAGTAGCATTTGCTCGTCTCTGAGACTAAGCCATGCACATCTAAGTACACATGGCCGGTAAAGTGAAACTGTGAATGGCTCATTAAATCAATTATGGTTCCTTTGACCGTTCAACCGTTACTCGGAAAACTGTAGCAATTCTAGAGCTAATACATGTGAACGAGCGCTGACCCCTCCCGCGGGGATGCGTGCATTTATCAGATCCAAAACCCACGCGGGACGTCATTCGGGGCGCCCCGGAAGCTTTGGTGAACTCTAGATAACCTGGAGCCGATCGCTGGCCCCCCGCGGCGGCGACAGAACTTTCGAGTGTCTGCTGTCGTAACAAGGTTTCTGTAGGTGAACCTGCAGAAGGATCATCACTATATGCTCTTCTATAAATCGAATGGTAGGACTATCCAAGGAAGGGACTCCGTGCCACTGAAACGCATGGAGTCTCGTCATGGCCTTGGAACTCCAGACAACAGGGCGGAAACAACAGAGATCCTCCGGAGGGAGGGACGGAGCATGCTGGCACTTAGGCTTTACCAGCCTGGAGGTGAGTGACCTCCAGGAAAGTGGGCCAGGAAGCTGGGAGAGGCGGCCGATGACGGAGTCTCAGCGTGGGCTGGGACTTAGACCCTGCCAGCCTGGAGGTGAGTTACCTCCAGGAGAGGGGGCCAGGTAGCTGGGAGCGGCGGCCGAGGACGGAGACGCAACGTGAGGCGGGTGGCGTCGCTTGAGGGCCTTGGAGCACCAGCACCACAGATTTTAAGTTTGAGCACGAGCACCACAGAGTTCTATTTTGAGCACCAGGACCACGGAGGTCTGGGTGGCGCGGTAGCTTGTCTTAACCCAGGAGGGGTGCTTAAGTGTGGGTACGCAGGTTTGCCTGGTGCGCCGGGTTATGAAGGTGGCAGACCTCCAGGGATGAGGAGGCCGGGTTCGTTTGGAGCATGTCCGAGCAGGTGAGTCCGCCTCGGACACGCGAGCTATGAATGGTGGATGCTTATCCTGGAGGAGGCAGACCTCCAGGGATGAGGAGGCCAGGTTCGTTCGGAACGTGTCCGAGCAGGTGAGTCCGCTTCGGACACGCAAGCTACGAATGGTGGGTGCTCATCCTGGAGGAGGCAGACCTCCAGGGATGAGGAGGCCGGGTTTGTTTGTTTATTGTTTGTTTGTTTATTCATTCATTTCAAATTTTAAAAATACAAAAGAACAAAAGAAAATTACAAAAGACTCAGAAAAATAAAGAACAAATTTAAAATGAAAGGATGCAGAAGAAGAAAATAATCTTATAATATCTGCCCCTTTTTGTAAAAACAAAATTCCATTCAAACAATCATTTCAAGCAAAATTTATCCATAAATCATATTTGTAATTCATAAATTATATAACCAATTTCGAGAGAATTTAAGTATATAACATTTACACATAGTTTTTCAACAATGTACTCTTGATCATTTTTTTAAATACAGACATTGACTGTGCAACCTTTACATCATAGTCCATCCTATTCCAAATACCAATTCCATATATTAAAGTAAATCGACCCTTTAAACTTGTTCTGTATTGTGGTATAACAAAAATATCTTTACCCTTTAAATTATAACTACTTATCCTTTTTACAAAAAGCTTTTGAATATTTGAAGGTAGATTGTTATTTTGTGCTTTATATAATAGTAAAAAAATATTATATTCCACCAAATCATAAAATCCCAGTAACTTCAATTTATAAAACAGCACACCAGATGGATGATGATAATGCGTTCTAGTAATTATCCTTAAAGCTCTTTTCTGTAAAATAAAAATAGGTTTCGTTGTAGTTTTGCATGCTGTACCCCAAATTTCAACACAATAAGTCAAATGTGGTAGTATGAATGTACTATACAGCAAAAACAAAGATTTATCATCAAGTAAGTCCTTTACCTTATATAGTACTCCAATGGATTTGGATAATTTAATTTTAACATAATTTATGTGTTGCTTCCATGACAATCTCTCATCAATAATCACACCCAAGAACTTAACCTCATTTACTCTACATATTTCAACTCCGTTGATACTGAAAGGAACTTCAGTTGTTACCTTTTTATTACCGAAAATCATATAATTTGTTTTTTGAATGTTTAGAGATAACTTATTTAAATTAAACCAGTTTTGTATGTTAATAAATTCCTTCTTCATCAATTCCAANTGTTGAAAAGACAGTCCAACTTGCTGGTGAAGATTCTCAGTCGTCCAGGACATGATGAAATCAAAAAAGGCGTTCAATACAGGATCAACTGGACTTTTGTTGCAGAAAACGTTTCGACTTCTGTCCAGAAGTCTTTTTCAATTTCAATTCAATTGAAAAAGACTTCTGGACAGAAGTCGAAATGTTTTCTGCAACAAATAAAGTCCAGTTGATCCTGTATTGAACAGTCCAACTTATTATCTAAAAAATAAATGGATTGTCCTTAGCTGTGGACAACAGAGAATTAAAGCAGTAGTGATATTCCGGCATAAATTGTTTTACAAATTAAGCCCTGGACACAAGAGATACTAACAACGTAGTAAAACACCACAAGGTGTAATTGGCTACAGAAAAAAGTCATTTTAGTCATTACAACGAAACAGACATTTAACACACTGTGTTAAAGCAACAGAACACTCAAAGAACAAAAGGGTGAATTTTTGTTTTTTATTTTTCTTATAAAAGTGAAGACTTGGTGGACAGACCAGTAAAAAAAAAAATACAACAACAAAACAAATAAACCTAAATGTTCATAGTCCTCTCTCTGAGTTCACTTTTATACAATTCTTATTTGTTTCTTATAAACAGCCTTTACAAACGACCAATGAAAGCATGATGAAAAGACTAAAGACTTTCTGAAGGGAAACAGCCGTTAAAGCGTGACTACAAATACATTCTTTTCTCAGTAGAGACGAAAACATTTAAATAAGCACTTTGGTCTTCCTCCTCAAACACGCTCTTATACTATTGATTTAAAACTAATGGAGCTTGTCTGAAATCTGCTGAGGCAGCTTGTCAGCATTTTAATCACGTTGTGCAACATGTTTTCTGTGAGCGTCTTCACGTACCGTGTAGATTAAACTAAGAGTGATGCGAATCGTCACACACAGAAACAAGATGTATCTTTGTCTTCCACATGAGGCCAGTTTTTAAAGTGCATATCTTCGTTCAAAAAGAGACGGATGGCGTTTCATTTCAACTAATCTAATGTCAGGAAAAATACAAATTAAAAGAGCACTAAACTGGGTTGACTTCTCACCTGAAGCCAGTTGTAGAACCCAAAGGGTTTCTAAGAAATGTCACAACGTCAGTTTTTAACATTTTACAAGAATCTTTGAAATAGTATTTCAAATACGTTCAGTCTTGTTGGATAAATCTAATCGTAAAAAGCAAACTTGATACTAAAGTTAATTTACTAAACAATTTGAGGGGTTTTACCTTTACATAAAAAAAGAGAAGGAGCAACAGCTGTGAGGTGGAATACTGGAAATACTGCTAAGTTTTAATGATGAAACTGTGTCGTTGCAGGGACGTTCTCGACTACAGCGAAGCATTTTCAACTTTACCCACTGAAAAGTGATGTCTCACATCCGGTATGTTCACTTTTAAGTCTTCCCATCTACAGCCTGGTACATTTTAAACGTTGAATATGAAAGTTTAAATATTTTACAGCATATGTTTAGATTTAAACATATTACAACTCCAAACTTGGGACTTGGAAAAAAAAACTAGACAAATGTATTTAAAACAAAATGACTTAAATTCCTATCTGAGAAAATAAATGTAGCCTCATCAGTGTCTTGTGATGCTGCCTTCAAATTAGCTACAATGAAGAAAATAAAATCTCAAATGCAACTGAGAACCTAAACATGACAGTAACATGTTCGTAACACTTTTTGTTAAAGGCAAAAAATAGCTTCTTTTTTTGTGTGTGCTGTAGAACACAAAACGTAAAATTAAAATAAACCTTAAGTAAAAACACTGAGAGGGTAAATAAATAGTTTGTGAATTGCACAAAGTGGAAACGTTGAAGGGCGAGCTTCTCGAGACCGAAGGACTCGGTCATGATTTGATCTTCCACAGCTGTGAATGAAGAAATAGTTTTAGACCTAACAGCTCAGACATGCATGTTTAAAAATATACAACATGTAAAAAAAGCATTTTAACAATCTTTTATTTCAATTTGGTTAATAACGTAAAGATTAATTGTACAGACAGCATTATATATTACAAATTTAACAAGTTAACAAAAAATGTGTCATGAGGATGGAATGCTCATCTCAGCGTTTAATTTTTGACCAGATCTGTTTCTTTTGTTTTATTACTACCGTATTTTCCGCCCTACAAGTAGCAGTTTTTTTCCATAATTTACATGCCCTGTGACTTAAGCGACGTATTTATGGATTCCCCCCCCCCCCATATTTATAAACAATTTTTTGGCTGAGAAATGACCGTTTTAATTAATTCTGACTGAAAATATATATTTTTAAACAGTACCATTTTCAGCCAATAGATGGCAGCAGAGTAGTAAGGCATGCTGTTGTATCATGTAATAAATAAAAGTCGCTATAATGACAAATTCAAAAAAGTTCAAGACAAAAACAACTGGACTTTATTTATATTGTTGTTTTTGTCTTAAACTTTTTTGAATTAACCATGTCCTGGATGACTGAGAATCTACACCAGCTATTAATGACACAATGGGCTTCAATTTGTCATTATAGGCATGTTTTCCTATTACATGATACAACAGCCAACAGCATACAACAGCCAACAGCATGCCATACAACTATTACTACTCTGGGACCATCAAGTACTGCTGTTTTTTTTTCTCAGTCAGAATAATAATAATGAATTTAATTTGTAACGCACTTTTCATTAACAAAAATCTCAAAGTGCTACAAGGTGCAACTAAAATCAATGATAAAATAAAAACAAGTGATAAAATCAAGTAAAATCAATGATAAAATAAAAAAAAGAAAAACAGCCAAAAAATGGTTTATAAATATGTCAATTCGGCCTATAAGTCGCAGGGCATGTAAAAGCAAAAAACTGCGACTTACAGGATGAAAAATACAGTAGTTATTATTTTTCTCCCTCTCATTTTGAATTGTGCATGTGTTCAGTGTTGAATTATTTTAATTAAACTGTTCTGTTTTCAAGTTTATGGTTTTTCATTTGCCATTAGAGATATGTTATGTGTGGGAACAATTAAATAACTTTTTGTCTTGGGTTGGATTTAAATAACAAATAGGTCAGTGCTTTTATTGAGGCAAGAAGCAAATTGATGTATCCAGTAATTGTTATAAAACTACATTTACTACCAAAATTTAGGAAGGAAATCGCAGCCATCTATCACTTTACAATTACCGGTAGTTGCTCTGAACTGAAGTACAAGAGGTTGCCGCTACAGTTGCAGCTCAGTGTCGTGATGGTATTAAAAAATATTGTGATGGTATTAAAAAGGTATTAAATTTAACTTAAGAATTTCTGTATATACAGTACCCTGTTGTTAAATTTTGAAGAAACGAGCCGCGTTCCTCCTTTCTTTTTTTCCTCCTTCTGCACGCTCCCGGAGCACCAAGTACTTTTGAAACGCAGCTGATTTGACCGTCAAAGTGCATTTATTAAGTAAAAGTTAGACTGAGACACACATTTACTATAATTTTGAGCAAACAAATAATTGTTTTTAAATGTTGTTAAAGTCCTCCCATGCACGCTCCCATTTGGCAGCCATTCTCTGGGTCGTCAGCGGTGACGCTACATATTTATGGATTTTTCCACTTTTTTTAGACATATCTGGACTGGTGCGATGGACAATATGGTAATTACCAAAGAGAATAACTACTAAGAGTTTATGAACAAATTGTAAAAGTGTCATAAATAAATGTTCAAAGGGCTTGTCAATTGAAGATTTAACATATTTTACTGTGAAACACATTTTAAAAACTGCAAACAGTGGATTTGTTTAATATGGATAAGCCAGCTTTAATGTGCATCTAAACAAATTTCTTTAAAGAAATTAAAATGACTCAAATGAAAAACTTAATAAAATTAGGACTTACAGACAAAAGAGTTGTCTGTTATAACCGAAAACTAATATAAAAATATAGCAACATTTAGACATATTTGGCCAAGATTTTAGCTAATTCAAAATCATAGTATGATGTTGAAGGGTCATGATCATAAATATCTTACCTGTTATTTTAATTATTTTATAAACCATTACCGTCTCCTCAAAAAGTATTGGAGCAGTGAGTCAAATTCCTTTTTGTTGTTCACTGAAGACATTTGGGTTTAAGATCAAAAGATGAGCATGAGACTAAAGTTCAGAATTTCAATTTTTATTTCCTGGTATTTGCATGTACCGGTAGATGTGTTAAACAACGTGGGAAATGTTACTGTTTGTATTAGACCACAGCAATTTTAGGTGATTTAAAGTAAAGAAACAAATAATCTTAAAGGAAATAATTTATATTTGTTGGCGCAACCCATCAACATCAAACTGTTGCATTCTTCATTTGTGATGCTTTTACTGCAGCTTCTTCAGTTCTTGTTTGTTTTGGGGGCTTCTCCTCTTCAGCAGGTGAAATTTTGCTCTACTGGGTTAGGGTCAGGTGTCTGTTGTCCCCTGATGAAGTCCTTTGTTCCGTTGGCAGTGTGCTTTGGGTCCTGCTATATGATAAACCTTCTAATTACCATTAGTTTGGAGGCATTTCTCCTTCAACAGCAGATGAAATTATTCTGTACACTCGTTCATTCTGCTGCTGCCATCATTAGTTACAGCATCAATAAATATCAATGAGCCTGTCCCAGAAGTAGCCGTGCATGCCCATGCCATTACCTCCACCATAAGCAGTTCCTTTGTTTCTCCATTTCGATAGAGACAAATCTTGATCTCATCAGTCCATACGATGGTGTTCCACAACTTTTGTGGCTTTGCAACCTGGCCTTCTGACTCTTACTGATGAGTGGTTTGCATCTTTGGGTATGGTCTTGGAGTCTTCTTTGAACAGTGGATTGTGAGATACCTTCACCCCTGCACTGTGGAGCTCATCGGTGATGTTTTTGGGGTTTTCTTCAGAGCTCTCTCAGTATTTCTGTCATCAACGTCTGTTGTTTTTGCTTCGCCCAGTGCTTGTCCAATGGCTCTGATTGATTCTCCTTCTGGTCTTCCTGTTGGTTTGTCTTCACAGCTTTAAACCCAGGCTAAAATCATAAAACTTGTCATGCAGATCTATGTAATGTTTGAACAGACACCTGTCGGTCACATGTTCCAATAGTTTTGGTCACTTTGAAAAATGAAACGCCCCAAGTTTAACACACCTACCGTAAAAACCGGTCTATAGTCTATAGTCGTCTATAGTCGTAGCACTTTGAGATTTTCATTAATGAAAAGTGCGTTATAAATTGAATTCATTATTATTATTATTATAATACGCGTTTTTTTGCTCATTTGAATGTCCTGCGTATTAAACACCGAAGCGTATTAATTATGGATTTTTCCCATATTTTTAGACCCATTTTTCGCTCTGATTCGCCGTTTTACATTTTGGGCAAAAATTGTGCAGTACCAGTTTCGGCCGCTATGGGTGCTATGGACAGCAGCAGAGGACTCAGAGAGCGAAGAGGAAGAGGGCCACTTCCAGACGTTTCTAGCTCATGTGTCCGAAAAAAGCCTCCTCTGGTCGGACTGACTCTGTCGCTGCCCGCCCCTTGCTATGGATGTAGCTGTTAGCAAGATACCGTAACTCATAAACCACACCGCGGATTTTTAAATCCAGCTGATTTCACATTTGGTTGAGCTCAGGGGACTGTCTGCTATAAAGTCAGGTAAGAAATATATTTTTTAAGCATTTATTTAGCTAAATTTAAAGAAACAAAGCGTCCTGTCCGAACTGCCTGCCTAAAATTCGGCGAACTTTTTTTTCCTAATCCAGCTGATTTGAACATTTCGTTAAGCTCAGGAGCACGTCTGCTATAAAGTCAGCTAAGAAATATATTTTTTCTCGCAAAGAAACAATTGTTTTACCATGTTTCCTTGTGAAGATCTTCGTACTCGCTTGCTTCTGTCGCCGCCATCTTAATTAGGGCAAACGAGGCGCTGACGCGTATTAAACACCGAAGCGTATTATTTACGTTTTTTTTTCTTGTTTATTGTTAATACTGTAATTGGACTAAGCTTATTAAACACCGGTGCGTATTTTCCTCCGACGAATACGGTAAATGTAAAGACCAGGATAAAAGCTGAAATTCTTGTCTTATACTCATCTTTTGATCTTAAACCCAAATGTCTCCGGTGAACAACAAAATGATGTTCAATACTTTTTATTTTCAAACATCTGTAGCACTCTCAGACTAGCAACAATTAAATCAAACTGAGGCTGTTTAAAGGGTCATCTACAGCAGGTAAGATATTTGTGTATACATTTTCTAAGGGTGTGCATGTAAATGACATTTCTGTAGTGAATTACCTTCAGATTAAAGCCCAGTAGGTCAGATATGACTCCTGATACAGCAGACAAGATGACCACCTGGGTGATATTGTAAAGCAGAGGGTTCATGGTCAAACCGTACAACCTGAACGGAGTGTCCAACTCCTGAAGGGACGAAGAAAACAAAACACCAAGGGTTAAAAAAAAAGGGCTTTACAAGAGTTTTAGGAGAGTAGTGAGGAAAACAGACATGGACCTTGAGTAGTTTGGTAGCCAGTTTTAATACATTGTTGACCAGCGTCAGCTCCTCCTTCTTGTTGGGCTTTTTCTCCATCTTCAGATACAAGTTGATCTGTTGGAGACACCAGGATAAGTGTGACTGAGGGAAGGTGACGCTCCGTGTTTTTCATGGCGTGTTCTGCGTGTACCTGTTCTGTCAGCAGGATGGAGGTGTTGCTGTACTTCTTGCTGGTCTCTGAGCCCAGAGTGACGAACCTGAGCAGGAACAGAGACAGACTGGAGCACCAGATCACCAGCTCCCAGTTGTAGTGGTACTCCAGGAACGTTTCATGGGCGTGGAGAAGCTGGACAGAAGTCAGGTATGTTTGATTACAAGAATTGAGATAAAATGACAAAAACTGAATAAGTAGCATTTATTCAGGCTGATGGTTAGCAGTGGAATTTGCACGTCATTAAACATTTTATGGATTATTAGGACCACCTGAGATTAAAAGCTTCAGCTGGAGGAAGTTATCCTCATTGTATTTGTAACATTTTAAAAGTTGGATGTGAGGCCATTTTATCTGAACCATTTAAGTTGTCGCCTTGATTATTTCTAGGAAATCTTTCACAATAAGAGTTTCAGACACACATGTTATTTTGTAGTTAATATCATTGAATAATAATGAATAGAGCTACAGGTCCTTCTAAAAAAGTTAGCATTTGTGATAAAGGTCAGTATTTTCCATAATGTAATGATAAAAATGAAACTTTCATATATCAGGGTATATGCAGAAATTCTAGAGTTGAATTTAATACCTTTTTAATACCATCAAAATATTTTTTAATACCATCACGGCACCGAGCTGTAACCGTAGCGGCAACCTGTTGTACTTCAGTTTAGAGCAACTAATTGTAAAGTGATAAGATTACTGTCATTTTCTTCCTAAACTTTGGTAGTAAATGTAGTTTTATAACAATTACTGGATACAGTACATCAATTTGCTTCTTGCCTCAATAAAAGCACTGACCTATTTGTTATTTAAATCTAACCCAAGAGAAAAAGTTTAATTGTTCCCACACACAGCATATCTCTAATGGCAAACAAAAAACTGTAAACTTGAAAACAGAACAGTTTAGTTAAAATAATTCAACACTGAACACATGCATAATTCAAAAAGAGAGGGAGAAAAATAATAACTACTGTATTTTTCATCCTGTAAGTTGCAGTTTTTTGCATAATTTACATGCCTTGCAACTTATAGGACGAAGTGACATATTTATAGATTTTTCCCCCCATATTTATAAACCATTTGACTGAAATATGACCGTTTCCATTCATTCTGACTGAAAAAAAAAAAACCTGCAGTTCCTGATGGCCCCATAGTAGTAATAGGGTATGGCATGCTGTTGGCTGTTGTATCATGTAATAGGAAAACGTGCCTTTAATGACAAATTAAAAAACGTTCAAGACAAAAACAACTGGACTTTATTTATTATACTACAGGTAGTCCCCGACTTACGAGCGAGTTCCGTTCCTGCGAGTTGCTCGTAACACGAAAATTCGTAAGTTGGAACATGAAGCACATGTTCTCGTAAGTCCGGATTTTCGCTCGTAAGTTGGAACATTTATGCTAGCGCTACTACGAACACTCGTTTTTCATCAAAAACGTTCATATTAGTTCATAAACATGGTCGGAAACGTGTTTCCAAACGGTTAGCTAACACACTTTCATCTAAAAACACAAAAAATTGCTGTATTTTTTAAAAATTTACTTCTCTTTTGCCAGCTCGTAAGTCCGGGACCTCGTATGTAAGAGCGCTCGTAAGTCGGGGACTACCTGTATTTATTATACTATTATACTATACTTTGTTTTTTTTATTGCACTTTTTAGAATTCACCATGTCCTGGATGACTGAGAATCTTCACTAGCTATTAATGACCCAATCGGCCTGCCATACTCTCCCCACCTCTCTGCTCACTGCTTCAATCCAACAGCCAGCTGCACCGCCCTGGCGAAATGCAGCTAATTTGACCATTAAAGTGCATTTATTAAGAAAATGATAGACAGAAACACACCTCTGCTATAATTTCGAGCTAACAATTCTTTAGGCATTTTTCTTGTTAAATGACGGCGAAACGAGCCGCGCTCTTTTTTCCTGTTTTCACCAATGAGCGATCACGGTGCGCACAGGCAGCAACACTTTTTTAAAATAAAGCCGATTTAACCATTAAAGTACATTTATTAAGAAAACGTTAGACTGAGACACACCTTTTGCTATAATTTCGAGCTAACAAACAATTGTTTAGGTAAATTTCTTGTTAAATGTCAGAAGATAAAGTCGCGCTCCTCTTTCCTGTTTCTTTTTACAGACATGATGAGCCTCGGCCAGCTGTAGGTGCGAGCGCACACTGACTGACGATATGACGTCTTTGTTTTAGCTAAGGTCCTACTTGGAACATAAAATTAGAAAAGATAAATAAATTCACAGACCTTTTTTTAGACGCCAGAAAGGGAAAAATATAGTTGTGTAGGTTTAAAAAAGTTTAATACCTCGTCAGATGACGTTTATTACTTTTTAATACTTTTTAATGGCCTTAATTTGTGTTAATTTAATTTACTACATTTTAATACCTTTTACAACCCCGCGGATACCCTGTATATTTTAGATTCATTGCACACAAACTGAAATATTTCAGGTCTTTTATTGTTTTAATATTGATGATTTTGGCATACAGCTCATGAAAACCCTAAATTCATGTCTCAAAAAATTAGCATATCATGAAAAGGTTCTCTAAACGAGCTATTAACCTAATCATCTGAATCAACGAATTAACTCTAAACACCTGCAAAAGATTCCTGAGGCTTTAAAAAATTCCCAGCCTGGTTCATTGCTCAAAACCACAATCATGGGTAAGACTGCCGACCTGACTGCTGTCCAGAAGGCCATCACTGACACCCTCAAGCAAGAGGGTAAGACACAGAAAAGACATTTCTGAATGAATAGGCTGTTCCCAGAGTGCTGTATCAAGGCACCTCAGTGGGAAGTCTGTGGGAAGGGAAAGGTGTGGCAGAAAACGCTGCACAACGAGAAGAGGTGACTGGACCCTGAGGAAGATTGTGGAGAAGTGCCGATTCCAGAGCCACCGTGCACAGGCGTGTGCAGGAAATGGGCTACAGGTGCCACATTCCCCAGGTCAAGCCACGTTTGAACCAGAAACAGCGGCAGAAGCGCCTGACCTGGGCTACAGAGAAGCAGCACTGGACTGTTGCTCAGTGGTCCAAAGTACTTTTCTCGGATGAAAGCAAAGTTTGCATGTCATTCGGAAATCAAGGTGCCAGAGTCTGGAGGAAGACTGGGGAGAAGGAAATGCCAAAATGCCAGAAGTCCAGTGTCAAGTACAGTCAGTGATGGTCTGGGGTGCCATGTCAGCTGCTGGTGTTGGTCCACTGTGTTTTATCAAGGGCAGGGTCAATGCAGCTAGCTATCAGGAGATTTTGGAGCACTTCATGCTTCCATCTGCTGAAAAGCTTTATGGAGATGAAGATTTCATTTTTCAGCATGACCTGGCACCTGCTCACAGTGCCAAAACCACTGGTAACTGGTTTACTGACCATGGTATTACTGTGCTCAATTGGCCTGCCAACTCTCCTGACCTGAACCCCATAGAGAATCTGTAGGATATTGTGAAGAGAAAGTTGAGAGATGCAAGACCCAACACTCTGGATGAGCTTAAGGCCGCTATCGAAGCATCCTGGGCCTCCACAACACCTCAGCAGTGCCACAGGCTGATTGCCTCCATGCCACGCTGCATTGAAGCAGTCATTTCTGCAAAAGGATTCCCGACCAAGTACAGGTAGCCCTCGACTTACAGCGGTCTCGACTTACGGCGATTCGGTGTTACGAACGCATCTCATTAATAAAAAAATTTAATTAAATTAAAAAATATATATATATTTTAAAAAAAATCTTATTTTATGTGTTTAAATGTTCTTGATTTCATGTGTACAGCACTTTGTTGCAGCTGTGGTTGTTTTAAATGGCTTTATAAATAAAGTAATATTATTATTATTTAGAAGCCGATTTACGCAGTTTTCGGCAGTTTTTGGTTAGCTTCGGTTAGCTCCGGCCTCGACAGCCGGCTTTGGAGGATTGTGTGTCCGATCAGAGGTTGCCTCATATGGCTAAATGAGCTGGAAACGCTCAGTGAACTCTGTGGACGTCTCAGGCCCGGAGCAGCAGCCGCCAATCGCTCCGCCGCATCCCACCGGGGACACGGAGCCGACGGGCGGCGGAGAGGCATGCTGCGGCAGGGAGCTCGCCTCGATGCTCCGCCTGGCAGCCTCAGATGTTAAATGGACACCGAGCTAACATGTTAACGCGGAGAAACGGCTTCACCAGCTCCCAGTAAGTTATTACCAGTAACTCTTTTTCCCTTCATTATGGCTCCAAATGTATGGAGCTAACATGCAGT
The DNA here is from genome assembly GCA_038048925.1 of Garcialebias charrua. Taxonomy (NCBI): domain Eukaryota; kingdom Metazoa; phylum Chordata; class Actinopteri; order Cyprinodontiformes; family Rivulidae; genus Garcialebias; species Garcialebias charrua. Next base: position 33,397 of record JBBPBX010016365.1, read on the forward strand.
TACAAACAGTTTTGACTGTGTGAAGCAGCTGGAAGCTGCAGAGCTCGGACGTGCAACGAGCTAACATGCTAACAGACATGCTAACTATTTTTTTCCTTCATTATGGCTCCAAATGTACTGTATGTGTTTTTTGATAATTATGTAGGGTACTGTGTTAGGATAGGCGAAGTGCTTGGAAACTGTACAGTATCGTACATGTATAAGTGGCAGCTCGTGTGTTTTCCGACTTACGGCCGTAGGAACGGAACTCGTTCGTAACTCGGGGAATACCTGTATTGAGTGCATAACTGAACATAATTATTTGAAGGTTGACTTTTTTTCGTATTAAAAACACTTTTCTTTTATTGGTCGGATGAAATGTGCTAATTTTTTTAGATAGGAATTTTGGGTTTTCATGAGCTGTATGCCAAAATCATCAGTATTAAAACAATAAAAGACCTGAAATATTTCAGTTGGTGTGCAATGAATCTAAAATATATGGAAGTTTGATTTTTATCATTACATTATGGAAAATAATGACCTTTATCACAATATGCTAATTTTTTGAGAAGAACCTGTTTATCCTCGGCCCTAATACTCAGTTTACGACCAGCAAAATTAAATGATAAAAACACAATTTAAGCTTCTAAATGTTACCTGGGCACAGCAGATGAAGACCACTGACAAAGTAAAAAGGAAGGCTGATGAAACAATGACATCCACTGAACGCTGAGGACCCCGCCTCTGCAAATTCAGTAAAAAATGAAAACTCAACATCTGTTGTAAACTGCAAACATGTCAGAGAAATCAGTGCCAATTGAATTAAGACACTGTAACTTTATTAGTCCAGATATGGTGACGGATGTACCTTGAGGTAGGAGCGTAACGACAGCCACATCTTGATGTTCTGAACTTTCTTCAGTCTGAAATGGGGAACCTCAGACTTCCTGGCTCTGCGGGCTGAAGTGAGGTGACCGAACAGTTTGGCAAACAGCAGCCTCTGAAAATTAAAGATGAAGGAAGGACGTGAACACAACATTTTCACAACTGAGAGTCGCGTATCAGGACTCCGTTCTGTCACCTGTTTGTAGGTTCTTTCTGCTACGCTGAGCAGGAAGAAGAAGAGCCATATAAGGCAGACGCGCACCAGGAAGCTGAGCGTTACCATGGCGATTACCAAGGCGTCGGATCCCGACCCGGCTCCCAGAGCTACAGACAGCATCTCATTTGCTGAGAGCGTGGTCAGCTGATCCAACTCACTGTACTGGACCAGCCTGCAGAGGGTGAGAAAGTGTTTTTATTTTAAGTCATAGATCTTTGTTGTAGATGACTCTTTGATCAACCTCGGTTTGCCCCCCCCAAAGGTTATTTTTAATAACAGCTAGTCCGAGTGAGGCCAAGACCAAAGTCTTGTTTTATTTAAACAATGGTTCATGCTAACATGATTTTATAAACCCTGACAGTGGTGTCAGGTTTGCAGTGTTTCCTTGGATTACCGTATTTTCCGCCATACAAGTCGTATCTACAGTATTACTGTAAACACCGGTGTATAATACGCACTTTTATTGCTCATTTGAATGTCCTGCGTATTATACACCGAAGCGTATTATCTACAGATTTTTTCCCATATTTTTAGACCCATTTTTGGCTCTGATTCGCTTTTTCATTTTGGCCTAAAAATGGTGCAGTACCAGTTTCGGCCGCTATAGGCACTAATGCACCCTGTAGTCTGTTTACCTGCAGACTGTACCTGGAGGCGTATCCTGGCGCCATCTAGTGGCCATAAAAAAGACTGTCACGGCAGCGCGTATTATACACCGAAGCGTATTATCTACAGATTTTTCTGATTTATTTCCAAATATTGGCCAAAGCGTATTATACACCGGAGCGTATTATACACCGGTGTTTACGGTATGTGTCACTGCTGACCACTGGAAACGTGGGCTGGGGTTGTGCAAAAAATCGATTGGCAGCCACGGGTGTGTGCACGGGAGAACTTTTAACAACATTAACACTTGACGTTTGCTCCACAGCGAGACACAGGTGGCCTCTATGGTAAGCCAAGTGTCTCATTAATAGCCACTTTTACCTATTAATGAGACACTTGGCTTGCCATAAAGCTCAAGGGCCCTCTGGCGCCTCTAGAGGCTGCAAATGATAATGTTTAATAGTTTTCATGTCAGAATGAATATCGTCAGATCTCAGCCAAAAATTTGTTATAAATATAGGAAAAAAATTATATTGTTGTTTCGCTGTATAAGTCGCTGGACTTGCAAATTTATGCAAAAAGGTGTGACTTACTGGAAAATACAATACTTGCCTTGTGGTGGTGTTAAGCGGAGAACTACATTTGTATTGTTTGTAGTTGTTGTTGTTGAGGGCGGTTGTCTAAGAGGTTCCATTAGTGCCAAAAATATGTTTATATCTATGTAAAGTGTGTATATATGTAAAGTGATATGTTACTTAACGTATCACCTTACATATATACAGCACACTACATACACACTTTACGTAGACACACAAACATATTTTTGGCACTAATGGGACCTCATAGTTGTCAACAGAGCGGGAGTTTGCGCTGCTAAAGTGACCACTCCCCATTCAGAAGTGGTGGGGCGCACCCCTTGAATAATGGTAGGGGAAACACTGGTTTTATAAAATGGTGTTTAAATGATCAATTGTTAGTGGTTTTAAACTGGAAGCGATCCACTTTGGTGTTGGTCCTCTAAGACATGTTCAACCAGCTCAATGTGGAAATATTTCTTGAACGATCAAAAAGCCACCTTAGGTTTAATCTTCCCACTTTAAAAAACAACAACTGATTTGTCACTTTAAGCTCATAAGAGTTTGAAAACAAAGAGACTTGAGATTTTGCAGTTTAAATGCAAAGTGCTGAACTACAAATAGGGGGTGCACCGATCGCAGTTTTCTAGCCGATTTCTAAAAAGTCTGTTATAAGGTCACGATGCATCTTCAATTCTCCAATCTTATTTTATTGAAAAACATGCCCTTGAACAATATCCTAGAAACAATACAAACTTGTTTTAACCGGCCGTGAGGTAGTACTCTGAAATATAAATGAAGTTCAGACAAAAATCAAAAGGTAAAATCAGTTTCTCATGCAAGTATTGGTTCAATTTATCGGTGCACCCCTAACTACAAACACTGAATCTTTCTCACATGCACCCAGGTGTCATCTTCATATCTGAACTAGTGGTCGTCTATTCCACTTCTTCCATGCACAGATTAGCCACAGTCTGACCCTGAAGGTCCCTTTTTCCTGGGTGAAGTTTGTCATGTTTAAGTCATTATATCAAAGGGAGCCTGCTTCAAGTCATCTTCATCATTTGACTCAACATTTTCTGCTGGATTTCTGTCCTGCCATTTATTTTACAGACAAAAGCACCGATCTCTACATGAAGGAGTGGAAGAGAGCTACAGGTTCAGATATGTGGAGTATGCCTGGGTCAAAACTAAGGAAGTAGAGTCTCTTTGTTTTGAAACACCCATCAGTGATGTTTATACCTGTAGACAAAGGGTGTGAGTCCAAGTGCCACTGAAACCAGGTTCCCAAACACCTGGTACCCGATACCAGGAGTGTAAAGGTTCACCTGAACACAGAACCACAAACATCAGTGATTCACTCCATTAAAGTTTGAAGCCGTACCCTCACGCTGTGCGTCACTCACTTTGTTCATGATCATGCCACTGATCTCCAGGACGGACATGTCGGCCTTCTTACACTCGTTCCCCTCCCACACGATGGCGCTCACTCGCTCCAGGCCGGGGTTTGAGCTGTGCAGCCAGTGGCTCTGCAGCGAACACACACACACAGTTAACCCTCCTGCTGCCCTCAGGTCAAAATGAGCCCTGAAGCCTTAGTGGTTGAAAAGATCAAAGTCTTTTACACAGACGTTGGTCATTTTGACCCCAAGGCAACAGGAAGGTTAAAGAGATAGTCTGGTTATTTTTGAAGGGACCTGTCATGGAGTGCAGAGTATAGAGACAACAGCACAGGCTTATAAAACAAGTTGTTCTCTGAACATTACATTAGGTAACACAGTTTCTGTTTTCTATACCAAAAGTTTGAGCTATACCACAGATGTTGAAGCTGGCAGACCATCCACACATCTGTTTCAGTGGGTCCATGA
>JBBPBX010016365.1:42526-48239 GCA_038048925.1 Garcialebias charrua
GTATATGTATCAGCAGTAGTGTAGATATAAAAGTAGTGTAAATGTAAACAGTAGTAATAAATGTAAACAGTATTAATGTAAACAGTGAATATAAACAGTAGTATGACTATAGGCAGTAATGTAATACAAACAGTGCAAATATGAGAAGTAGTGCAAACTGAATGAGCACATGACTGAGAGTTTAGTGAATAACCCGTTTGATGACACAGGGACCAGTGTTAAAATCTTTGTGTTGTGTGGTAATGTGTGAGAAAGTTTTTTGTGTTAAGGCAGTTCAAATGGGAGGGGAGGCAGAGCAGGCAGAGTGTTTAGCATCCTTACTGCCTGATGAACAGAGCTGTCTCTCAGTCTGCTGGTTCGAGCCTGGAGACTCCTCAGTCTCCTCCCTGAAGGCAACAGTCTAAAGCAGCTGTGTAGTGGGTGTGTGGGATCACCTGCCATGCAGTGGGCTTTCCGAGTGAGGCGTTTGCTGTGTAAGTCCTGCAGTGAGGGGAAGGAGGTGCCGACGATCTTCTCAGCTGCTCTCATGATGCGCTGGAGGCTCTTGCGGCAGGATGCAGTACATGCACCAAACCACACAGTGATGCAGCTGGTCAGGACACTTTCTATGGCACCTCTGTAGAAGGTGCACATGATGGGGGTTGAAGCTCCAGCCCTTTTCAGCTTGTGGAGAAAGTAGAGACGCTGGTGAGCCTTCTTGGCCAGTGCTGCAGTGTTCCTGCTCCAGGACAGGTCCTTTGAGACGTGCACTCCCAGGAACTTGGTGCTGTCTACTCTCTCCACTGCGGTGCTGTTGATGGTCAGAGGGGCATGTTGGGCATCCCTCTTCCTGAAGTCCACGACAATCTCCTTTGTCTTCTCCACGTTGAGAGTGAGATTGTTGTGTCCGTACCACAAGGCCAAGCGGCTCACCTCGTTCCTGTAGTCCGTCTCATCGTTGTTGCTGATGAGACCCACCACTGTTGTGTCGTCCGCAAACTTGATGAAGTGGTTGGAGCTGTATGATGGTGTGCAGTCGTGTGTTAGCAGGGTGAATAGAAGGGGGCTCAGTACACATCCTTGTGGGGTCCTCATTGCTAGCAACATTAGCATTTGGAGGTCAGACAGGAGCCTAAGAAAAGCACAAAGAAAAACAAGATTATAACCAGGCAATACCAAAAAACAATATAATAAAACAAAACAGCCAGCCACTAGGGAGCACAAGCCATTGTATCTCTTGTGCCGGTCCCAAGCCCGGGTAAATGGTGAGGGTTGTGTCAGGAATGGCATCCGATGTAAAACACTTGCCAAAACCATAATGCGAGTTCATCAAAGTGAAACCATACCAGATCGGTCGAGGCCCGGGTTAACAACGTCCGCCACCGGTGCTGTTGACAAACAGGGTGCCGGCGGAAATTGTACTACTGTTAGTCGAAGACGCCGAGGAGGAAAACGTGTCAGGAGACAGAGGGAGAGGAGGAAAGTGAAGAATGTAGGACTGAGGGTTGCAACTCTAAATGTGGGGACAATGACAGGCAAAGGTAGAGAGCTGGCTGACATGATGCAGAGAAGAAAGGTAGATGTTTTATGTGTCCAAGAGACCAAGTGGAAGGGCAGCAAGGCTCGCAGTATTGGAGCAGGGTTTAAACTGTTTTACCATGGTGTGGATAGAAAGAGAAATGGAGTAGGGGTGGTCCTGAAGGAGGAGTTGGCAAAGAATGTAGTAGATGTGAAGAGAGTGTCAGATAGGGTGATGTGTCTGAAGGTAGAAGTAGAAGGTCTGATGCTAAACATAGTCAGTGGTTATGCTCCACAGGTTGGATGTGATGGGGAGGAGAAAGATAAATTTTGGAAAGATTTGGATGAAGTGATAGAGAGTATTCCCAGGGAGGAAAGAGTGGTGATTGGAGCAGACCTGAATGGACATGTTGGTGAAGGAAACAGAGGGGATGAGGAAGTGATGGGTAGGTTTGGTGTCAAGGAAAGAAACCAGGAAGGACAGATGGTGGTGGATTTTGCCAAGAGAATGGAAATGGCTATAGTCAATACCTATTTCCAAAAGAGGGAGGAACATAGAGTGACCTATAAGAGTGGAGGAAGGAGTACACAGGTCGATTACATTCTGTGTAGAAGAGGAAACCTGAGAGAGATTGGAGACTGTAAGGTTGTAGCAGGGGAGAGCGTGGCCAGACAGCATCGGATGGTTGTGTGTAGAATGACTGTTGTTGCGAAGAAGAGAACAAGAGTAAAACCAGAGAAGAAGACCAAATGGTGGAAGCTAAAGAAGGAAGAATGTTGTGAGAAATTCAGAGACGAGCTGTTAAAGGCTCTGGGTGGTAAGAAAGAGCTTCCAAGTGACTGGGCTACTACAGCAACAGTAATTAGAGAGACAGGTAGGAAGGTACTTGGTGTGTCATCTGGACAGAGAATGGATGATAAGGAAACCTGGTGGTGGAATAGTGAAGTGCAGGACGCCATTCAAAGAAAGAGATTAGCCAAGAAGAAATATGACAGTGAGAGGACTGAAGAGAGGAGACAGGAATATAAGGAGATGGGACATAGAGCAAAGAGGGAAGTAGCTAAGGCAAAGCAGAGGGCGTACAATGAGTTATATGGGAGACTGGACACTAAAGAGGGCGAGAAGGACTTGTACCGATTGGCAAGACAGAGGGATCAGGCTGGAAAGGATGTGCAGCAGGTTAGGCTTATTAAAGATGGGAATGGGAATGTTCTAACAAGTGAGGAGAGTGTGATGGGAAGATGGAAGGATTACTTTGAGGAGCTAATGAATGAAGAGAATGAAAGAGAAAGAAGAGTGGAGGTAATAGAAACTGTGGACCAGGAAGTGGGAAAAATTAGTGAGGGTGAAGTCCGGAAAGCTCTGAAAAGAATGAAGAAGGGGAAGGCAGTAGGACCTGATGACATACCAGTGGAGGTTTGGAAATGCCTTGGAGAGATGGCAGTGAGGTTTTTGACTCAAATATTTAATGGAATATTTGAGGGTGAGAAAATGCCTGAAGAATGGAGAAGAAGTGTGCTGGTTCCCATTTTTAAGAACAAGGGTGATGTACAGAGTTGTAGCAACTACAGGGGAATTAAGTTGATGAGCCACACAATGAAGATCTGGGAGAGAGTTGTGGAAGGAAGGCTTAGACAAGAGGTGACTATCTGTGAGCAGCAGTATGGTTTCATGCCAAGAAAGAGCACCACAGATGCCATCTTTGCTTTGAGGATGTTGATAGAGAAGTACAGAGAGGGTCAGAAAGAACTCCATTGTGTGTTTGTGGATTTAGAAAAAGCATATGACAGGGTGCCAAGAGAAGAGGTGTGGTATTGCATGAGGAAATCTGGAGTGGCAGATAAGTATGTTAGACTGGTACAGGACATGTATGAGGACAGCAGGACAGTGGTGAGATGTGCTGTAGGAGTGACAGATAGCTTCAAGGTGGCGGTGGGATTGCATCAAGGATCGGCTCTGAGCCCCTTCTTGTTTGTTCTGGTGATGGACCGACTAACAGATGAGGTCAGGCAGGAATCCCCATGGACTATGATGTTTGCAGATGACATTGTGATCTGTGGTGAGAATAGGGAACAGGTGGAAGACAACTTGGAGAGGTGGAGGTATGCACTTGAAAGAAGAGGAATGAAAGTCAGCCGTAGTAAGACAGAGTACATGTGTGTGAATGAGAGGGAGGCCAGTGGAACAGTGAGGCTACAAGGAGCAGAGGTCACAAAGGTGCAGGACTTCAAGTACTTGGGGTCCACTGTCCAGGAAAATGGGGAATGTGGTAAAGAGGTGAAGAAGAGAGTCCAGGCAGGATGGAGTGGATGGAGAAAAGTTTCAGGAGTGATTTGTGACAAAAAGGTGTCAGCAAAGGTCAAAGGAAAAGTTTACAAGACAGTGGTGAGACCAGCTATGTTGTATGGTCTGGAGACGGTGTCATTGACAAAAAGACAGGAGAAAGAACTGGAAGTAGCAGAAATGAAGATGCTGAGGTTCTCCTTAGGAGTGACAAGGATGGATAAGATCAGGAATGAGATCATCAGAGGTACAGCACATGTTGAACAACTGGGAGATAAAGTTAGGGAGGCCAGACTGAGATGGTTTGGACATGTCCAGAGGAGGGACAGTGGGTATATTGGTAGAAGGATGTTAGAAATGCAGCTGCCAGGAAAAAGACAAAGAGGGAGACCAAAGAGGAGATATATGGATGCAGTTAGAGAGGACATGGAGGTAGTTGGAGTGAGGACAGAGGATGCAGAGGACAGAGTGAGGTGGAGGAGGATGACTCGCTGTGGCGACCCCTGAAAAGGGAAAAGCCGAAAGAAGAAGAAGAAGAAGAATATAATAAAACAAAAACAAACAAACATAAGAAATTGTCATAACTTACGTGTGCATGTAGTCAGCTGGAGGCTCTCAACACATTTAGTCAAGTATTAGAGAATTCAGTGAGGCCTAGGTCAGAGGATATGGACATCAGAGATTGTAAAATAAATTCAAATCATGCAGGTAACAATTAATGAAGAACCCCAACTGACATAATTAGAAGTAAAAGCCAAAATACTGTATATAAAATGACCAATAAATACACTTGAAATGCATCAATTAAATTAAAAAAAGGAGAACTTTACCTCATGTTTTATAATTTAATTTACCTTCATATTTATTTTTATGCTTTGTTCCAATAAACTTTACATACTGTTTTTAAAAACATATTTTTGTGTTCCTTTTTACTTGTATCTGCATTTGTGCCTCCCAATATTTATATTGTAAATATTTATTTATTTTATATTTATTCCCCCAAAAGTCTTTTTATTTCCATGTGTTTTTACACTTCTCTGTCACCCGTTTTTACTTCATCTTATGTATTTCTGTCTCATGATGTAAATAAGGTGGGCAGAGCTTCTTGGGTCAGCTCCACTTCTATTGGTCAAAAAAACAGGAAGGAGCAGGATCCATGTGTAGATCTACTGTGCATGAAGCAGAAATGCATAAGGTAAAGTCAAAACAGGAGACATAGAAATGTAAGACCCATTTAAAAAAGAAAAACTTGTGGGAAAAAAAATATAAACAATAATTGAATATAAACATTAAAAGGCACAAATGCATCTACAAGAAAAACAAAAATATATATTTTAAAAATACAGTAAAATGTAAATTATAAGCAGAAATATATAATTTATTGGAACTAACCTGGAAAATAAAAAGGTCAATTAAATTATATAACATGAAGTAAATTTCTCCTTTGTAATTTAATTTGTGCATTTTTAGTGTATTTATTAATTTATCAGTCCATTCATATACATGCTTTTACTTCTAATTATGTCAGTTTTGATCTTCCATAACAATGAACATACCAAACAATGGAAAACAAAAACCAAAGTAGCCAGCACTTACCCATTACAGGGTTGGCCTCACAGGTACTTCTTTGTGTACAACTGGATCCAGAAGCTTTAGGTATTTTTCTCCCAGACTAGCCGAGGGAAAAAAAAGACAATGTAGTACTGAAATGTGTGTGTATACAGTATTTAAATGTTAAAATTTACAGATTATACCTGACAACAGGTCCAGAGGAAAATGTTGGAGCAGGTAGGTGGGAGACCTTTAAAACAAAAGTACATTTACTCTTAAAGTACAAATGATATGGTTGCAGACGTACTAACCAAACCAGCAACCAAGATGAAGTTGAAAAAGTATGAAATGTTTGTTTGGTGTATGAAGAATTTATTTAGG
>JBBPBX010016366.1:7820-26727 GCA_038048925.1 Garcialebias charrua
TCAACTGAAAAAATGCTCCTACTTAAAAAAGAAAGTCTCGACTTCTAGGAAGGACTTCTAAAAGTCTTTCCCAGATCTTTATTGCATCATCAGCTTTATTCCCCTGTAGTTGCTACAACTCCACACAACACCCTTGTTCTTAAAAATGGTCACTACCACACTTTGCCTTCATCCTTCAGGCATTTTCTGACTTTTAAAAAATGTAATTGAACAATTGAGTCAAAAATCTTGTTGCCATCTCTAGTAGACATTTCCATACCTCCACTGGTATGTAAGGTCAGACTGCCTCCTCCTGCTTCATTCTTTTCAAAGCTCTCCAAACTTCCTTTTCAATAATCTTTCCCACTTCTTGGTCCTGTTGAGACTTACCGTATTTTCCGGTGTATAGGTTGCACCTTTTTATGTTTTTTCAAGGCCTGCGACCTATACACCAGTGCGACCTATTTATGGAATTGTTTCCATATTTTTAGACCAATTTTTGCCTCAGTTATGACCGTTTTTCACTTTGGCAGAAAATGGTGCAATACCACTTTCAGCCGCTAGGGGCACAGTGCAGTACTAGTTTCGGCCGTTAGGGGACACTTCCAGAGGAGTACACCGACCGTTTCCAGCTCATGTGTCCGAAAAAAAGCTCCTCTGCTCGGACTGACTGTCGGCCTCCTGGTCTGGAGGTAACTTCTTTTAGCTCTGTAGCTGTTTGCTTGCAAGCTAAGTCAAGAACCACTCAGCTGATTTTTCTGAAACTTCAGAATGTAATCACAGTATGGACGTTTACAAGTGAGTAGCTTTATTAGATGTTTGAGATCAAAAAACAATATTTTATTAGCATAGCTTCAGTTAGATTCTGTTTATTACATTATAAATAGCTCAGAAACCGCTCGGTGGATATTTCTGAAACTTACAGAATGTAATCACAGTATGGACGTTTACAAGTGAGTAGCTTTATTAGATGTTTGAGATAAAAATAAATACAAAGATCTTTTATTAGCATAGCTTCAGTTAGCTTCTGTTTATTACGTTATAAATAGCTCAGAAACCGCTCGGTGGATATTTCTGAAACTCACAGAATGTAATCACAGTATGGACGTTTACAAATGAGTAGCTTTATTAGATGTTTGAGATAAAAAAACTATATTTTATTAGCATAGCTTCAGTTAGCTTCTGGTTTTATTTCTGTTTACGTTATAAATAGCTTCAAAACCACTCGGTGTATATTTTTTCTGTTTACAGAGTGTAATTATATGAGCTTTAATATACTAGCTGTTGGCCTGGATGAAGCATTTGAGATAAAATTTGATTTTTTATTCGTGTTTTGAGAGACGGTCTCCTCTGTTAGCATTCGTTTTATTTCTGTTTATGTTATAAATAGCTTCGAAACCACTCTGTGTATATTTTTTCTGCTTACAGAGTGTAATTATATGAGCTTTAATGTACTAGCTGTTGGCCTGGATGAAGCATTTGAGATAAAATTTGATTTTTTTATTTGTGTTTTGAGAGACGAACTCTCCTGTGGCAGACATTTGCAGCAGAGCTAAACACTCGGGCCATATTGCCGGGTTGTCTCAGCAGTGACGCGTCACGCCAGCGGTGGATGACGCGTTACATCGGCGGTGACATAGGTGCGACCTATACACCGGTGCGACCTATTTCAGGATTTTTTCCAATTTTTTGGCAATAATTGGACAATGCGACCTATACACAGGTGCGACCTATACAGCGAAAAATACAGTAATTCAAGAAGCACATTAGAAGGAGGTTCAAGCTCCAAGGTCCAAAGGCAACAAATGTTTATTCACAAAATGCTTGCAGGACTTACAACATGCCTGGCAAAACTTCCCTGGAGGAATGGTCACAAGGAGGGACAGAAAAACACTGACAAAATCAATGCTCTGACCACAGCTGAAAGACAGACAGATTATTTATGGTGCGACAGCCAGGGAAATTGGAAACACCTGGCGAGAAGAAACAAGGCACAGGTAGAACAGATGCACAAGAGGAAACAGACTGAGGAGAAATTAAGAGACACAAAAATACTAACAGGTAAGTGGAAAAAAATAGACAAAAACTCAAACTGTGAGAGGTCAGGATTTGCTATGACCTCTACTCTTTCTTTCCCTTTAATTTCCCTCATTTGTTAACTTCTCAGCAAACTCATTCCATCTTCTAATCACACTCTCCTCATACCCTGATGCATGCTCAATAATCTAGGTAGAAAAATCTAAAAAAGCTAAGTCTGGTCCTCTGGGGCCTCATGTATCAACCGTGCGTGCGCACAAAAACATTGCGCACGTCACTTTCCACGCAAAACCCCGTATGTATCAAAACTGAACTGAACGTGAATATATGCGCATCCAGGTACATATCCACGCAAGCTCCCGAGCAGGCGTACGCACGTTTCTGTGGTTCTTGTTCCTTTGGCGACACTTACAGGTGTTTCAGAGAAACTGAAGCCCCACAGTCTGTGGTTGACTTTAAGAGCGGCTTGAAGACCTTTCTTTTCAACCGAGCATACTTTACTCCTCATGATTCTACTTTTGATCTTAGCTGATACTGTTGTTGATTTTAATTGTTTTATTATTTGTCTTATTGACATTCAAATATGTTGCACCTTGTAGCACTTTGAGATTTCCATTAATGAAAAGTGCGTTATAAATTGAATTCATTATTATTATTATTATTATTATTAACTGTTCATGATGTGAAAATGATTAATATTCCCTCCAAACACACGATTAACAAGTATTACATCCACATGACGCAGTGAAATAAAGGACGCGCAAAGTTGTGCCAAAAATAAATTTAACAGGAACGGATTCATTCAGCCTTACTGGAGAATATAATAAATAGTGTAACACGCAGAGCATTTATTTAGAAACAGATATAATTTTCTGATCTAGGATATGGCTTATCAGCCGTTTTCAGAAATAATCATTTTTCAGTTTGGCACTGCTGCTGCGCTCTGGGGAGCCGTGCATCACGCGTGCATACAGAAGCAGCGGTCAAACTGTTCCACAGAGGGAGCTGCAGGTCGATCGGGACTGTGCAGTCCAGTCCACACAAAGCCGGATCATGTCCAATGGAATGTCTCATCCATATGATTCCAAAGGCTGAGTGGTCGCGCTTGGAGCGCGCGCGCACCCTCACCGGTGTCGACACGGCAGCTGGAGGTGTTTCATTATCTGCGTTTATTGTAGATTTCTCCAAAATGACACGTGAAAGTACACCTTATATAACTTGTAGGAGAGTAAAAGCTTCACAGACAGACTGCGCACAGGGCTGCGGAGGGCGCAGCGTCTGGAGACGCCAACATCACGTGATGTCATGAAATGTCTCCACCAAGACGCACAGACTCGTTTCTTCACATCATCTACATAAACAAAGATCTATGTTCTAGCAAACATCCAAGTAAGTTCCTCTGTGTTTACAGTAATAATGGTAATAAACTCGTGCGCAAAGTTAATATTTCCACACAGAATGAATGAATGAGCCGGTTCGCGCACCACAGCAGGGTGCGCGCGCACACAAATACCGACACACAATCACTCGTTCTTTGCATGATGAACACATTTTATTACTATTCTTACTTAGGATGTTTGTCCTCACCCATATTATATTAAATTCATTATTTTCCCGAATCTAGAAATCATTTCTGATCGCGCAGGGATCAAACAAACATGTCCTTCACACATGCAGGAAGTAATTTGCATCTGTTTAACATATGTAAATGAAGGCGTGTCAGGGGAGGTGTCTCACGTGCGCTCAGTTCCACGTCAATTGTGATGTACAAAAGGAATGTGCGTGGATACCGGTGTACGCACAGTTTGATAAATCTGGATCTTTTGGGGCGTAGACACTTTTCTGGATTTCACCGTACGTCACTTTTCAGTAGGAAATCCACGCAGGTTTTTGATACATGAGGCCCCAGGTCCTCTCCTCACTTATTAGAACTATCTTATAGAACCATCTCTATCTTTGACAAGTCTAACCTGCTGCACATCCTTTCCAATCTGACCCTCTGTCTCACCAGTTGATACAAGTCCTTCTCCCCCTCATTAGTGTCAAGCCTCTTGTATAATTTGAGTGTTTTCCTCATGGCATTTCAACAGTCTTAATCTAGTTGTGTTCTTTACCTTGCATACAGGGATTCACCCTTCATATGGACCTATATAGGATTTTGCTATCCCTATTTTTTCCCCCAACTTTTCACTGTTAAAGACATGGAAATAAAATTTGACTCAAGCTTCATAGAAGCATCAAAAGGAAAACTGAAAAAGTATTGTCACACCACAGAGATTATCTGAATTTAGGGGCAAACCAATGAGGCAAAGTGAAACAAAACATTAGAAAAAACAGTCTGCTTCTAATTACATGTTAAAGTGGTGACTTAACTTTTAATTTTGGCCAATTTTTCCACCTCCGCTTCTGCCCAGGACTGTGTCTGAGTTCATTGTAATCAAAGGCACTTGTAAGTAGAGAAGTGTTGGACTTTAGAGGACTGCGCCAGTTCAGGCCAGCATGCTACTCTGTCTCTCCTTCTCTCTTGATTTTTTTTCTCTCTCTCACTCTCCCTTCCGTCTGTTAAAGGGGCGAAAGATTGGAAAATTCCTTCAAGCTACTTTACTTTAGGTTTCTGTGGGATTTAAACATGCATACTCCAGTTTTGTTGCATTCAATGCTTGTGTGGTTTACTCTGATCCTGCTCTCTGTCGTGGGCAACACTTTCTTACAGTCGGTGAGGTGAGTTTTCACAAAGTATTTATTTTATTTTTTTCTATTTTCTATGAGAAAAGAGAAATAGTTATAGGAACTGGGTGCAACGTTTTAGTTGACTGATGTTTGATGAAAATGGTCTGGAAAGTTATAGGAACAGTAACAATGTGAATAGTATTTGCAGTTGTAGTTTATGAAGCAATTTCCATGTGCTGCTTTACTTAACAACTGTTTGACCAGGAAAAAATGTATTCTAGCTGGGATGTTTTTGAAAAAGGACTACACATTACTGAGCAGCAGTTGCGCTGATAGATTAAACAGCAAAGATCTGCAAAGTGGGCATGAAAGTACAGTATAATATACCTAGTAAACCTACTTTCTTGAGTATTTTGGGGATACAATAGAAATTTTGGAAACTTGTGCTATATTTTAAATGGACAGCTAAAGGTTTCCTTGTGGGATTTGCATGTTGCCTCTCATTGTGCTATATGCTAAATCATTGAAGGTTATGTTTCACAGTGTTGTTTGTCCAGTTCACAGCTGAAAGATGAATAAAATATATATAATCTGTATTGTAGTTGTGAGTTGCCACCTTAACAGTTTTGCTGGGTTAAAATGAGCTCCCCCTTGCTGTCCCAATGGGTTTCATTTGAGCTGATGTGTGACCAGTCTCTGAGCTTCCTCAGCTGACTTGCCACAGCAAATCAGAGCAGAGTTCAGCACCTACAGTATTTTCTGGACTATAAGTCGCACCTTTATATAAGTCACTTTGTCCAATTATTGTCAATGAATTGGAAAAATCCATAAACAGGTCGCATCCATTATGCGTCACCGCTACGCGACGCGTCAGCGCGTCATTTGCTCTGCTGAAAATGACGACCACAGAAGCATGCACGGAAGGGCTTTTCACAAGATTAACATGATAAAAACAATTATTTGCCTGCTGAAAATTATAGCAAACATGTGTCTTAGCTTAACCGTTCCTTAATAAATTCACGTAATGGTCAAATCTACTGGATTTAAAATTTTTCGCTTTGAAAAAGTACAAGGAAAAACAACAAAGCTAACCGCGACACATTTACGTCTATAAAACATCAAATTTTATCTCAAATAACTCCAACTGCTAACAGTTTGCAAATGTACATCTAGTGATTACTTTCTGTAAGTTTGATCAAAATCTATCCTGTGGTTCTTGACCTATTTAGCTAACAAACACTGAGCTAACTGTGAAGTAGCTAGTTCATACCTCCTGAGCAGGAGGCCGGGCTGCGACAGACTCATGCCTGGTACCCACTGCACCGGTGTCGGGTGGCTGAAGCGGCCGGTTTACATTCAAAGTCTATGAGGAGACGCGTGGAGACGCGGAAAACAGTGATGCGGCGCGTTTTGAGTGATCGAAGCGGCGCGGCGGCACGCTGCAGTTCCCTTTGCGCGCACGCGCGCGTCCAAAGCAACCTACGCGTCGAGCCGCCATTGCCATAAAATTCGATCTCTGGTAGCTCGACGCGTCCAGCAAACAGTCGAGAGAGCCTCTGCTATGTGATGACACAACGACAACAGGACTTTTTTTGACTTTTTAAACTTACCCAACAAGCCTCCATGAATTGGAACCAAACTCCGGTAAGAAACGTGGCATTTTAACCAGTTACAGCTGTCCACTCCAGCGTTTGATCACCCCAAACATAAAAAAACGTTTTAATCTCACCAAAGACTGTCGGAGCTGCAGTAGTTGGAGCTGCAGTAAACAACTGACCCGGAAAACAAGCTAGACCCCCTCCCCTCTGCTTCCCCCTAGTGCGCGTCATCAGACGCGTCCCAGTGGGACCCCGGCATCAGTGACAAGCAGCCAAAAGGGGGCGGCAGGAGCGTTCTGACAAGTTTGGTGGGGACCAGGCATGAATCCGACCAGAGAAGGCTGCCGGTCACACACATGAGCTGGAAACGGTCGGTGGACTCTCTGTAAGTGTCAGTCAGACCTCCAGAGCAGGAGGCCGGGCTGCAATTAGTGCATTAACAGAGTACCCGAGTTTTCGACAACTCGAGTGCTTTGACTTCTATCGAGGCTTTTTTGTCCACCTCGGGTAGCCGTAGTGACGTCACATTTCACATTTCACAGCGCGCGGGGCAGCTTTTAGCTTTTAGTAGACGCTACAAAATGGATTCCTGTGTGCGCACGGATGTTAATGGAGCAGGCCGTCTTGTCAAAAAGGTAAAACAGTTTATAATTTTATAAAATGCGCTACTTCGTGTTGACTTTCTTTGTAGTAGATTGTGACAGCAGAGGGCAGTGTTGCAATGCAGGTCCCATATTATAACACGGCCGAAACGGCTTCCTGTCTCTCGTTTCACAAACAAAAAAAAACAAATATTCATCTCTCTAGAGCTACCAAAAACCTATAAACACAATCTCTAAAAGTAAACCTAAATTGCACAGCTGCAGGCGGTGGTACGGTGTGGCTGTGGCCCCATTTGTTTTTTAAGTTTCGGTTTTCAGCGCATTACTTTCACTTTTAAAATTAATAATAATAACTAATAGTTTTGTTTTTCCTGTGACTTATCTGCAGTATGATACATGATAGGAGCATAATAAATGCTCCCAATGTTTTGTTGGTCTTTTTTTTCTTTTTGTAAAGACGTTTTTAGGCATTTATATTTATTTATTTATTTTGCATCGTAAGACACTGTGACGTCATCGGCTACTCGAGCGTCGTTCGAGTTTTTTTATGTTAATGTCGAGGTTAAAAATTATGTACTCGTTCAACCCCTAGCTGCAATAGAGTGAATCCGTCCAGAGGAGGCTCGTCGGACACATGAGGTGGGAACGGTTGGTGTACCATAGCGGACAAAGGTGGTACTGCACACCTAGTGGCCAAAAGTGGTACTGCATCATTTTTGCCAAAATGGAAAAACGGTCATATCTGAGCCAAAAATTGGTCTAAAAATATGGGGAAAAATCCATAAACAAGTCTCACCTCTCTATAAGTCGCAGAGCATGCAAATTAGGCAAAAATGTGCGACTTATAGTACGGAAAATACGGTAATTATTGCAGACCGCACAAAGACAAAAGCATACAATGTTTTTGCCTCTGTGTATGTTTGTGCATCTGACAGTTAATTTTTTTTTTAAGGAACCACTGGACAAATTTGTATGAAACATGCAAAAAATTTATAGATTTACACCTACCTACCTGCCTTCAAAATGGGCCTCATAGTCAAGTGACCTTAAAAAAACATAAAAACATCTGTCAAATTTACAGATTAAGATTGTGTTTTGTAGTAACAAATAATGATCCCCAGTACACAATTCCATTTCAAAACAAAAACAAATTGTCTCTGAGAAGTTTTTTTTTAAACTTGGCCATTACTTATTTGAAGTAAACTCCAATTCCTGTCAACAAAATATATCGTAAACCAGGATGTTAATAAAACTTTCAAGAAATAATAAATAGCTGTACCTCTACAGCTGATTAACTTTCAGACACCTAATTCAAGATGGCCACCACAGCCAAATTATCTGATAAATACACACACACACAAAGTTGTTATATACAGATGTGCTTCAATTTAGTATGGCTTTAGATGGGATATATGCACAGCACATACTCCTCTAAGTGCCACAAATTGTGCAAGAGCTTAGCTTAAAACATTAGCAATATCTGCTATCCCATAAACCATAGATATGTTTTAAATAAATGTTCAGAAAATACTCATTGAATATACTGTACATATACAAACAATTTACTTTGGAGTCAGTTCAGTTTAAAATAGCCACTACAGATAATTCATATTAATCAACATATAAATGGTTCTAACTCAATCATACAGATATTTGGTTAACATTTGGTGTGGTAGTAGCTTGGTAATAGCTGAGAGTGGTTCGAAACAAATACTCTGAGTGGCATATTACAATATTGTAAGATTGTACCTAATGTTATGCAATCTAATGATATGCATTTATCCAAGGAATGCAACATTTTATAACATTAAAACTATATTACTGGACATCACAAACTTTAAATTATTAACATTTGTCTGAGGGGTTGGCACATTTTTTCTTATATGTTTTCGCTGGATTCAAAACTTAACAATTAAAAAAGTTTCTATGGAACTTTGATCTTTTGGGGTAAAATAAACAACAGAAATGAATCAACAAGAAGAACAAATTCTAATTTATATTAAAGTCAGAACCTATTTCCATTAAAGGAAAGTAGTACATAGTCATTTAGTTTGGAATGCTTTACTGTAAGAGGATCTGAGAGCAACAAAACATTCAAAAGCCTCACTGCTGGCACAGTTGAGCCATTTAGAATTCCCATGTTTACTTAAATTAACCTATTTATTTGAAAGAAGTAACATCAAGAAATGATCAAACTTGAATTTGTCCTTGTTTATAGGAAAAAACATTTATTCAATTCAAGTTCCAATCAGAATTATTAACAAAATAAAAATTGTTGCAATTTACAGTTTTTCTCAGTAACATAAATTTAAACTGCAAATCAAAACTCACAAATCAAGTGGAATTGCTATTATTTTTTATATGCAATTTACATTAAACTGAGCAGTTCATATGTTAAAGTGCAGCCTCTGATTTGACACATTCACAGTTTGGTACTATCATCTTGCTGTAGGCTCAAAGGGAACGACTGGGCACTCACTTCCATCTTAGATTATGTTACACATTTGGAAGGGTAAAGTTAGTGAATTATTTCAGTAGATTTACTACACTTTATAGACATTTAGCGGAAGCTTGAGTGCTTAAAGTCAACAACAACACCAGTTTAAAACATAAAAAAGAACTAAAATCTCAAAAAGACCTAAAAGCTTATTTGGCCAGGTTACTAAAGGAAAGTTTGAATTAAAGTAATTTCAGCCAATGTTTTTGAGTCTGAAAGTGTTCTACGAACGTTTAATCAGATTACCTCAAAGAAACTTTTAGCACTCAGTGTGTGTGATAGGGATGACTCTCAGCTACTCCAACACCAAGTTTTATTTCAATATCTACAGTATATACCTAAACTATAGCCATTTATGAGTGTACTAAGGACAGTTAACAGTGACAGCCAAGTAGAATCAGAATTAACTTTATTGTCATTGCACAGTTAGCGGTAAGTACAGTGAAAATATATTCTGTACAGTCGTCTGAAGCATAGACAGAAGTGTACCGGGGCTGCTGTTTCCATAAAGCGCTGCCGTTATTCTTAGATAAGTAAAGGAGAAGAAAACACGAGGAGAGAATGTATTTTTTTTAAATCTCTCACACCATCTCCTTGACACGGGGCACAGTCTAAGGTATCAAAAAATCGACCTCAGCAAAAGCAACATACATTTTGCAGGGGAGGAGGGGGAGGACGACAAGACAGTGAAAATGTCCATCAACACTTCCAGATAGTTACCATAGCCCTGGTAAAGATGTTACAGTCAGCTGGTCCACTCTGATAAGGGTCCACAGATGTTCTCAGGGGGAAGGGGGGGTGAGCAGAGCAGAGCTTCTCAATTAACGTATCCACCCGGATCAATTTTTAGATAAGTTGACCTATTCAAGGCCATCGGGGAGGCCAGATTCAGATAAACAACAATTGGTTTGGGCAGGCTGACTCTACAGATTTCATTTCTGCCTTCAGTTCTGCTGGTACACTCAGTGGCAAATCCAATCAGCCAGATTTGTGGACATTCCGCGGTCCGTGCTTGTTAGCCTTCTCCGAGGTTGATTCCTTCATGCCGTCAAGTCTTAGGAGCTACAAGTGGCCCACGATTCTCAGAAATTGCATCCAGCTCATGGTTCAGCTCACAAAGCATATTCATCTAAGAGCTCAAAGCATGAAGTAATCCTTCACATGCAGGCAGCTTTACTATTGCAGAAACTGCTGCAGACGTCTTCCTAATTACGTCGATATCCCAGGTATCTGCCAATGCCAAAAACCAAAACCCTGTTATCATAAATCCAATTATGTACATGTCTGCCTTCAACACCACGATCCCCCAAACTCTGATGGACAAACTATCCACACTTGGACTAAGCCCCTCCGTTTGTAACTGGGTACTAGACTTTTTAACAAACAGACCACAGTCAGTGAGGATCCACAACTTCTCCTCCTCCACCATTGCCCTCAGCACTGGCTCTCCTCAAGGATGTGTGTTGAGCCCCCTTCTGTTCACTCTGCTCACATATGATTGTGCAGCTACCCATCCAGGTTGTCATATTGTAAAGTTTGCAGATGATACAGCGGTGGTGGGATGCATCACAAACAATGATGAGTCCAGCTACAGGCAGGAGGTGGAACACCTGGAGAGCTGGTGCAAAGAGAATAACCTTCACATGAATGTGAAGAAGACAAAGGAGATGATTGTGGACTTCAGAAGGAACAAACAAACACACACCCCACTGAACATAGGTGGATCAGTGGTGGAAGTGGTCTCCAGCTACAAGTACTTGGGGGTACACTTGAATGATAATCTCAGCTGGACCAACAACACCACCAGCCTGATCAAGAAAGGTCATCAGAGACTCTACTTCCTCAGACGGCTGAGACGAGCTGGTCTGAGTAGCCCAGTCCTCACCTCCTTCTACAGGTGTGCAGTGGAGAGCATCCTGTGCTCCAGCATCAACGTGTGGCATGGAGGCTGCACAGCTGCAGAAAGAAAAGCTCTGCAGAGAGTGGTGAAGGCTGCACAGAAGTCTGTTGGAGTCAGTCTCCCCACCATCACAGACATTTACACTTCGAGATGCAGGAAAAAAGCCACCTGCATCATGAAAGACCCCACTCACCCAGCACACACACTCTTTGCCCCACTCCCCTCAGGACGGAGGTTGAGGAGCATCAAATGTAGAACCACTAGACTGAGGAACAGCTTCTACCCTGAGGCTGTTAGACTCATGAATAAATAAATAATAAGAATAATCACTGTGAAATATCACATCATGCTGATGCTGATCTGTTTTCTTGTTGCTGTGTTCATCTGTGACCATCTGCTCATAAAGACTCATGTTCGTGCTGCTGTTTGTAATGATGTTTTTCTATTACTCTAGGGCTTAGTGTATTTCTAGTTGGATGTTTTTCTTAGTTCATATCCTAGATGTTATTACTGTTTTTCTCTTACATTTTGTTGTTGGATGTAACTGGGACCCTGTGTACATAATCTCATTTCATCACATGTACTACATGCGGTGCAAATGACAATAAAGGCCCTCTGACTCTGACTCTGACTGACTCTCTGTCTTCTACGTCCTCAATGGACATTACAGTCAGGTGCATCATCTTACACACACCCCATGGAATCCATGACATATCCAGCTACGTGTGTCCTTTCAGGGCATGAGGATTCTCCTGCACCCTGTCTCCTCATCAAAATGTTATCAGTTGCGTTGAGAGAGCAGCTGATCAGATCCATACCAATTTACAATTCGGAAGATGTGTAAAGAGAGGCTCTGTTACACAGGACAGAGAGCAAAAGCAGGAGGAAAGCAGGAGAAGGAGGATGAGCGACCGTCTTTGTCGAGGGCAAGTCAGAAAATAAATCAAGAATCAAGTTAACTCTAAGAATTAATCAGTAGTCAATGTAATTCCTGGTATTACTTTCTTTTTTTTTTCTCCTGTGCTCTGGTTGAAGCAGCAGCTCATGTCTCTCCCTCCACAACTTTCCTCTTCCTGCTTGGCTCCTTTGTCTTTGTATGCAGTTTTCAGTGCTCGCTCGAACGCAAATTGAGATGGATCTGGTTTCGTGGGCTATCAACTCTATTGATAAGATTTTTTCTACCAAACGTCCAGGTCCGGGGAACCTGCTTGCCCTCCGCAGACGCATCCCGGCGGATATGTCATGGATTCCTGGGGAGAATGGAAAATGATCTGCCTGTTGGTTTTATCTATGGAGGACGTGGAAGATGTATATATAATTGGATTTATGATAGCAGGTGCTCTGCTTCATGGTGTCTGTAGAGCACTTTTCTATCGGAAACTAAGGAAGACTTTGGCTGAGATCAACGCCCTGTCGAAGCTCCCTAGTCAAAACAAGAGTGTGATCTGTGCTGTGACCTCCATGAATCAGCTGCTTTATGAGCCAAGCCGCAAAGTGGATGCGGTCTCTGAGGATCGCAGACCACCAAGGTTTGGGACTCGTGTGCGGCCACGGGGGTCACATCTGGGGGAGTAGGACTCATAGTTCGGGTTGGTGAGAGTTTCCCACAATTTGGAACATATTGGATTTTGGATTGCCCATCTGGTCTCAAGGTCACAGGAAAAGTACACTGTGCGCCTGACCTGAAGATAATTCATGCTTATCTCTAATCAGACTTCCCAAGCAGCCTTGGACAGGCTGACTACAAAATTCTCCTGGGTCTGAGCAACTGAGGATTAACTACTATTGCTTCCTCCCCACCTCCCCGGAGAACTTTCTGTGTGCTCTCAACAGATAAGGCTGGCTGTCACCATCAACAGAACTGTGGCTAATCTAAACAGGGCTCATGGACTAACTCCTTGCTTTGACCTCAAAATGCAAATGTGATTTGTCTTAACTGTTGCTTGCTGGTAGAGTTTTTTGATGTCTCATATGGTGTCCTAATAGACAAAATGTGGTATATATTTTTTGTAATACCACTAATTACCTTCATGGTTCTCCCCCCTTTTCACACCTGAGACCATCATTCTGATACGGATGAGAGAGGCCGCGCTGATTAGAAAAGCAGCAGCTTCACACACGTAGTCCCCTTCAGGATGACATATTCACGCTGTACTTGTACAAACTTGTGCAATGTCAATAAAGTTTCTCTGACTCTCTTACTGACTTTGACTATGAAATTTTTTTATAAAATTTGCCCAGTGTTTTAATTATTTTATATTTAATTAAGTAGGTTTTCTTTTTTTTTCTTCTTTTTTTTATAGTTGGGAAAAAGGTCTTATCTGAATGGAGTTGCCCATACAGGGAATCAGTCGGGGGAGAGGCTATTATTTATGGTAATCTGGTTTAAGCAATGGTAATCAATGCAAGGTCTCAAAGACCTAGCCTTCTTTTAAAAAAAATACATCCTACACCTACAGGAAATGTAAAGTGTCGAAAATTGATATCTGAAGCTAATGAATTTTATGAGCATTACTGAATTTCTCTCTCAGGCAGGACCTGAAAGTTTGTTTAGGCAACTATGATAAAGGAGCTCCAGGAAGGAGGTCCTTCATAAGGTCTGTGAGGAGGAACGGAGAGAGCTTATTACTTTGTAAATACAGTGACAAAATCAAGATATTTCTTAGGAACCTTTGTTAAATCTATGATTTCACCATAATAAGATTTATGGGTAGAGACCGAAACAGCGATTTGGAAACAATTGGCCAAACAAAATGGGCTCCAGAACTGAATTATCTGTTCTTTCCAGTTGTTTATTGTGTTATGATGGGGTAACCAGGGAAAACCAAAA
Source organism: Garcialebias charrua (assembly GCA_038048925.1). Classification (NCBI taxonomy): domain Eukaryota; kingdom Metazoa; phylum Chordata; class Actinopteri; order Cyprinodontiformes; family Rivulidae; genus Garcialebias; species Garcialebias charrua. The sequence continues at coordinate 21,934 of JBBPBX010016366.1, forward strand.
CTTAACAGTGCAGTGGAAGAGGAACAGAATAAAGAACTTGCTTTCATGGTGATTTCCAGAAATTACCAGAATAATTTTTGTAGTTTTGTGCGTAATGGAGAGAACTTGTTGTCCTCAAACTACTCATGCTGTCAGAAAATGTGGAAGTTGGATTGTCGAGATGCTGAGTTGTTCCACTAATTCTTTACTGATCAAATTCTGTTCAGCTCCAGAGTCTTTTAATGCCTGAAGGTTAATGGTATTCACTAGGATTGTTGTAGGTAGAACAAAATGATGGATACAGCTAACGTATGTCTGCTTCACAGCCTGCATGTGGATGGATTTTGGTTGGTCCTAAAAATGCAACCCACTCAAGAAATTATTTATTGGATGTACATCTACAACTGATTGACTTTTGAAGTCAACCTGTTTCAAGATTGTTGTCATACCTAATCAACCATAACGAATAAATAATGTCTATAGCTTACATTATTCTCCAACACATTTTCAGAGTGCTAATAGTTTATATGACATGTTTGTTTAAAACACTGACATGCAAAGCAGCAGGCAAAACCCATTGCTTTATGTAACAATACATTTTAAATCATAAATGTGTTCAAAACTTACATTTGCGCTTAGAAGAGAGGTGAGATCAAGTTTTAACAAGTATTTCTGTGTGAAACAATTGTAATGATTCCTCTTGCACATGATAAACATAGTTTGTCTTTCTAAAAATGTTGAGTCAGGTCCTATGGATGGATTCTTCTTCTTGTAACTTTTGTCTTTTATCCAAAAGACTTCTTCAGTCTGAGGAGCTGCAACAAACTCAGTCTTATAAACAGTCTCTTCTCATAGTGGATCCTCCAGTTTGCTGGTGACATCCGGAACTAGCCGTTCACATGATACCATGATGATAAAGGAGGACCATCAGCCAAATGACTGATCGTTAGTGCCCTGATGACCATTTTTTGTTCGATTTTTCTACCTTGATTATTGAGCATGCATCAGGATATACTGTAGTTAGTTAAATGATAGGACTCTCATTTTGCTATATAACTCAATTTTTGTTCCACATTTAATTTATTGTGTGGAGGTTTGGCGTAAAGCCTGTACAACTATAACAAATTCTATTTTTATTTTGCAGAAAAGAGCGGTGAGAATTATTGCTAGAAAGCCTTATCGTCATCCATCAAATGTATTATTTAAACAACTCAAATTATTGAAATTTCATGAATTGGTAGATTACAATATTTTGTTAGTAATGCATAAGGCTCATAAGAATGTGCTACCCACAAATGTTCAAATGTTTTTCATAAAGAGAGAAAGCCGTTACAGTTTAAAAGGAACTGAAATGTTTGTTAAACCTAGATATAGGACTAGTTTGAAGGGACGTTTTATTTCGAATAAGGGAGTGGAATTGTGGAATGTTTTGGAAAAGATGTTAAAGATGTAAACTCTGTGATGAAATTCAAAAAAATTGTCGTCTAAACTACTAGCAAAATACTAAAGATTCAAGTAATGCATCCTAATCTATTTGTTGATTATTGAGTGTGAAATGTTACTAAATTGATCTGTTGTTTTTGGTAGTTAATTGTTTGAATTGATTGTTTGTAAATTGTTTGTTTTGTTTTGTTTTTTGGTAAAAAAAGGGGCAGACAAAATAAGAAAAATTCTTCTTTCTGCCACCTTTCATTTTATCTATTTTGATTTTTTTCTTCTCATATTTATGAAATGTTTTTTTTTTTCCATTATCTTTTATGTTGTTTTTCTTAAATATGTAAAATGAACAAAACTTTAATAAAAAAAATAGTTTGTCTTTATTTTTAAGAGATGGAAATCTAGAATATTTAGTTATTGGTTGCGTGAAATTGAACTATTTTCCCAAATTGGACGTCTGAATCCATATGGAAAAATTTCCAACAGAAAAAGAATGTAATTAGGCATCCAAATGAAATACTTTCCACAATTCAATGACAGAAAAAAAGTATGTTTTACCTCTATACTTTTAAAATATAAAGTTGCCAATATACCAGTAATTTAGCTTATTGTTATTATTTAGTCATCTGTGACACTGTTTAGTTTTTTATTCACATATAGATTGTCCACATTCTGAAGAGTGCTTTTTCCTCTTGTTAAATCTGTCTTTCCTTTCTGATTTTGCATTTATCTTAGAGCACAACCATTTTACCAAGATGTGGAAATTGCTTCTCAAACTTAACCTTTTATCTCTGAAGCTTTCAGCCTAGAACAACTGACCTTTTGTCTTGTCCTTAGCCAGGTGGGTCCGGCGTGCAGGCTGTCCACGGAGTCGTTGCTGCGCCGCTGTCGGACACCGGATGGCAAATTATGCAGTGGAAGGGGCAAGTGCGACTGTGGCATCTGCATCTGTGAGGCCAAAGGGCCAGGAAGGTTCTACGGTCCACGCTGCGAGTGTCATGACTGGGTTTGTCCAACGTATGACGGGCTAATTTGCAATGGTGCGTACAGTGATTATTACTTTCACATATCTGGCACTGACATGGTTGGTAAGCAAGAAATATGTATACTTTTGCTTTTGCATATATTTTTATTTGTACTGTGTCAAAACATATGTTGTTTTATCTGTAAAGTGGTGCATGTGCACGTGGCCTCATGTTACTTGGGAGTGGTTTTTAGTGAAAGGTCAGTGAGTGATTTAGCAGATTTCTTGCCTATGAGTTACATCAGAGGAGTTTGGCAAATTGACTCTCCAGCTGTTTGTCTTGCCCAGATGCTTGAAGAATAGGAACACTTTTTTTTTACGTCACTTTGAAGTTCATATTAACCAGAAACATCCCAATTTTAGGAACAATGTAATTCAGATGTGGATTAGTTTTGACTCACAGGAAAATCAAATGGGTGCAGTGTTCAACAGCTCTTATTGACTTGGCAACATTTTCAAGTGTTTCACTGATAAAACTCAGCTGGCCTGTGATCAGACATTACTATTAGCTTTTATTGGCAGGCTATGCTTTTAACCTATTTTATGATTTAACTTTAAATAATCATTCATAGATGTGCACAGTCAAGGACAAGCTCAATTAGAACTGATGCATTTTTATGCTTAACTATTTTCCTGTACTTACTATAAATGTTGCCAAACAAAATATTTTAAGTTACTAAATAAACTGTGCATTCTCAAACACAGCCTTGTAACAAAAACTGACATGGAAAACAAGGTTCAGTTCCGTTATAGACAGATTTAAAGGTTCAGTCTGCAGTTTCTGTAGAACTGCATCACTTAGAAAAAATTTCAACAGGCAAAGCATTCTGATCCCTCCCCCTCAGAGCCATATATGGCTCTGCTCTCCCATGGTCTGCTGAAATTCAAATTCAAGCTCTGTTTTTATTGGCTGATTCAAATTCAAGCTCTGTTTTTATTGGCTGGTTACAAACTCTGTTTTTATTGGCTGGAAAATGGCGTGTCACCTTTTCTTTTTAGAAATGCTTATTTACCACCTGGAGAAGCAAGGGGACAATATTATTATTATTTTTTTCAGAGATTACCTGGCTAACATCAGTCTGTCAGGAGGTAGTGACAGAGTGAAGAAATATGTTTATAAAAAAAAGCTACATACTGAAGCTTTAACAGACACATTTAGTGATTATTTTTTTAATTCAGATTGTTTTCATTCATCTATTTGAGATAAATCCTTCAAAAAATGCAGAGCAAATAGTCATTTTGTTTTTCCAGTAGCCCAAAGTCAAGCCAAGTGGTTTTCTAAACAAACTCGAACATTATCTAATGAAAATTGTTTGTAAGATTGTGCATCTAATGTTGTATGCACAGTTGTCCTTTGATTTGTCAATGTCCTATTGGCCAGATGTGTAGCTGACTTTGGCAAGGTGTTTTCCTTTTTAGCCCAAACTTAATCCAATATAAATAAAAAAATAAACATAATTAACAAATCACAAGTAATACTGAGCTTACAGGAAACGTGAAATATAGTCCTGTTCTAGAACAAATTTCTGAGGCAAGAAGCTGACTTGCAAAAAAAAAAAAAAAGCACCAAAAACTTTCTGTTTGTACTAAATTGAACATAACTCACACCAAGCCGTACAATGTATTCCAATGATTTATTGTTTGATTTATAAAAAAGTTATAGTTCATGTGAATTTATAGATGTAAATTCACAAATTTCGCAGAACTTAAACTAATGGAAAACATTACAAATTGACCCTGTTACCATCATTTACTGTAAACGTGTGAAATGAGACATCTTGGAGCCAAGATGGTGTAGTGGTTAAGGCGTTTGACTTGGGACCCGAAGGACGCGGGTTCGCGTCCCGGCCACTACACATCTTGGGGTGTCTATGAGTGCACACCTATTTCTCCAGCTCCCCGAGCGCCTTCTATGGCTGCTCACTGCACCGCCTGGTAGGTGGTTGGGTTAAATGCAGAGACGAATTTCGTCTGTGTATGGGAAACATACGCAGATGACAAGATTAGACAATTATTATTATTATTATTATTTATCTTTGAAGTTCCAGGAAGGATTCCTACACAATGACGCAATAAAAAGGGAAATTCCCATCTTTACGTGCCATCTGTTGTCAGTGAGCTTTGAATGTTGAGGTCTAACGGAGACACTGCATGTGAGAGACCAGAGCACGTACAGTAGAGATGCGTGTGGATGTGTGTGTATTTGCAGTGTGTGATTTATTTGGGAAGACAAGTTGGCTACCATGAGGAGCTCATTATGGTTCTGCAGTCTGGAGAGAGGCCCTGCTTCATCCTGATAATGGGGTTTCACTCACTGGTACAGGAGCTGCCAAAGATGCATTAGAAGAAGGATG